>CAUYPO010078689.1:0-26136 GCA_963574435.1 Cheirogaleus major
GCATGCCTGTAGTCCCAGCTATTCGGGAGGCTGAGGCAGGAGGATTGCTCGAGCCCAGGAGTTTGAGGTTGCTGTGAGCTAGGCTGACGCCACGGCACTCACTCTAGCCTGGGCAACAGAGTGAGACTCTGTCTCAAAAAAAAAAAAAACAAAAAAAAAATCTGTTTTCTTCCTTCAGTGTTCTCATGGTCTTCTTTGACTTGATGGGCTGTTAAGCAGACAGAATTAAAAAATACTGTCGAGCTGTGCAACTATTCGCAAATTCCACTTCAAACAGAAACACAGTGCACCGTTGTCAAAAGCTGATAACAGGCTGTAGAACTCAACCCCCATAAACTCTTGCCAACTAGCCTTGAGCAGTCATGGCACCAGTTAGGTGGGGGAAGTTAGGACTAAATCATGAGCATAGCAGCCGTCACTTTATCGCCTATGGCTTACTAATGTTCTAAATTGTGTTGGTCAATGTGGGGGGATTATTTTGTTAAAACTTATTTTATTCTTTGGTATTTTAAATATATTCATTTTAAAAATAAAATAAAAATATAAAAGATGAACAAAAATGTATTAATAAAAATAAAAGGATTTGTTCTGTAAAATTTGGATTCAGTCTAAAGGCCGCACTTAAGGACCTAGTAGCCCATATGGGGCCTTATGGCTGCAGGTTCCCCACCCCTGGTCTATGTTGTTCCATGTTCTGGTCTACTCTGACCTCACCTCAGAACACTTGCCGTCTTTTAATTCTTCAAACACTCCAGTGTTCTTGCCTCATAAGTTTTGATCTGTTCCCCCAGATGCTCAGTTTTATTCACATCATCCAGGTTTCAGCTCAAATGTTACATTCTCAGAGAAGCCTTTATTAATCTCCCTATCTAAAGTAGGTCCCAAGCTCCACTTGGTCACTTTTTATCTTGTTACCTTAGTTTCTTTTTTTTTTTTTTTTTGAGACAGGGTCTTTCCCGTGATCCTCCTACCTTAGGCCTCCTGAGTAGCTGGGACTCCAGGTGCGCCACCATACCCAGCTAATTTTTAAAAATTTTTTGTAGAGATGAGATCTCCTTGTGTTGCCCAGGCTGGTCTTGAAATCCTAGTGTCAAGCAATCCTCCTGCTTTGGCCGTCCGAAGTGCTGGGATTACAAGCATGAGCCAGAATGCCAGGGCTTATTTTTTTTTTCCCTCTCATGGTATTTTTCAGTATCTGAAATTATGTTGTTTATGGGAGTACTTGTTTATTGTCCACCTTCCCCCTTTAGGAATTTTGCTTTATAAGAATAAAGACTTTTTCTATTTTGTTCACCACTGTAGCCCTGGTGTTTAGAATGGTGCCTGACACATACTAGACATTAGTACAGTTGGCCTTCCCGTATCTGTGGGCTCCACATCTGTGGATTCACACTGTGGATCAAAAATATTTAAACAAAAATTGCATCTGTACTGAATACTTACAGACTTTTTTCTTGTCATTATTCCCTAAACAATACAGTATAACAACTATTTATATAGCATTACATCGTATTGGGTATTATAAGTAATCTAGAGGTGATTTAAAGTATATGAGAATATATGTATAGGTTATATACAAATATTGTCCCATTTTATATAAGGGACTTGAGCATCCTTAGATTTTGGTATCTGAGGGAGGCCCTGAAACCAATTCCTATGGATACTGAGGGACAACTGTAATTTTTTTTTTTTTTTTTTTTGAGACAGAGTCTCACTTTGTCGACCTGGGTAGAGTACAGTGGCGTCATCATAGCTCACTATAATCTCAAACTCCTGGGCTTAAGAATCCTGCCTCAGCCTCCCAAGTACCTGGAACTACAGGTGCCCACTGCTGTGCCCAGCTAATTTTTTCTATTTTTGGTAGAGATGGGGTTTCGCTCTTGCTCAGACTGGTCTCTAACTCCTGACCTCAAGTAATCCTCCTGCCTCAGCCTCCCCAGAGTGCTAGGATTACAGGTGTGAGTCATTGTGCCCAGCCAGGTATAATTTTGTTTTAAATAAAGAATGAGTTAAATGAATGAACTCTGTGGTCTTCTCTCTCTCAGTGTTGCATCATTTAAAGAAGAAAGATTGCTAAAGGCTTTCATAGCCAAGGAAAATTTTATCCAAAAGGTACAACTTAATCCTTGATGTCGGATTAGTTCAAATTAAACAGGGAAAAAGAAAGTTGCAAGATTTTAAAGGAGGCTTTTTTTTTTTAAGTTAGACAAGTTGTAGGGGGTAAAATTGCCAAGGGGGGTCCCTGTCTTCTACTTACCTATTTTTAATTAATTTTTAATTATTATGGATACATATAGTTGTGCATATTTATGGGGTACTTGTGATGTTTTGATACAAACATATAATGTGTAATGATCAGTCAGGGTAATTAGGATATCCATTACCTCAAGCATTTATCATTTCTTTATGGTAGAAACATTCCAATTCCACTCTGTTAGTTATTTTGAAATAGACAATAAATTATTAACTATAGTCATCCTACTATGCTACTGAACATTAGATCTTATTCCTTTTAACTATATTTTTGTACCCATTAACCATCTCCTCTTTATCCCCTCCCCACTACCCTTCCCAACCTCAACTTACCTATTTTTTTTTACTCCCTAAATGGTGCTACTGTCATTTATTTGAAATTTACCACCTAATAGACATTATATGTCCCCACTGTATGTAGCACACTATTTAAAATGGTGGTTGCCCAGTGAATATGTTGATATTATCCCCTAAGAATTCCAGTTTACAGAGAATACTATCAACAAAAAAGATACAGGAAGAAGAGATAAGATAAAGAATTAGATTTATTTTAAAGTATGAAGAACTTGGTGTTAGACTGATATTTGCTTGTGTCTTATTAGTCTCAATTATGGGCTTTCCACAAGCTGTTTTTCTTTGAGATCTAGAAAAGGCCATTAAATTCACTAAAGATTAATGGAATGATAGAAAAAATTATGGATTACAGACTTAGATTGAATGGACTACTACAATTGGAAACAAACTAATGTTCATTAGTAGGGAAGGGGTCAGATAAGTTGTGCCTCCACAGGAAAGAATATTTATGCAACTATTAAAACTGTCTTCAAGGCATTTTTACTAACAAGGGCAAAATGCTCTTAGTATAATGTCATAAAGCAGGACTTTATAATATTACATGGTACCTAAATTTTGTAAAAAATATGCATAGATATGTGTAGGAAAAAAAGACCAAAGGGACATGTTAAAATATTGACAATGGTTAACTGGATAATTTTTTTTTTTTTTTTTTGAGGCAGAGTCTCACTCTGTTGCCCCGGCTAGAGTGCCATGGCGTCAGCCTAGCTCACAGCAACCTCAAACTCCTGGGCTCAAGCAATCCTCCTGCTTCAGCCTCCTGAGTAGCTGGGAATACAGGCATGTGCCACCATGCCCAGCTAATTTTTTCTGTATATTTTTAGTTGTCCAATTAATTTCTTTCTATTTTTAGTAGAGACAGGGTCTTGCTATTGCTCAGGCTGGTTTCAAACTCCTGACCTTGAGCTATCCGCCCAGCTCGGCCTCCCAGAGTGCTAGGATTACAGGCGTGAGCCACCACGCCCGGCCAACTATGGATAATTCTTATTTTCTTTAAAATTTTCTTCTAAGTTTTCTAAAATAAAAGTAATACTTGAATCACAGTAAAAGTTTTTATTTTAACAAATGGATAAGGAAAGATATGAAGGAGTTGATTGCAGTCAGGGATTTAAGTTTGGCAAAGGAAAGAAGTAGAATGGTATGTTGAGGGAGATAGAGAATCAAGCAGTTGCTTTTAATACATATTAATATTGGATGTTAACTTGGATGTTTTCAAAAAGTATATTCCTAATAGTTTGTAATTCTGTTTTCTTTGATTTTTCAGTAGTTGTGGTTTTTTGGTTAATGTTTGGGTCTTTTGTAAATTTGAGAAATAAGAAAAAGAAGGGTGTACCGCTGGAAATATCTGAAGAAAGAATGTAGGTGATGCTCAGCCTTCTCTAGTGACAAGGGAGAAGTGGTGTGCTAATCCAAATGTGGGGAGGAGGGACTATACTGGGTAGGTCATTATTACCAGTCTTGCTAAGTTCCCTGCCCTTTTGGTATTTTTCTTTTGGTTCTTTTTCTGAAAGTTGGAGACTTTCTGAGGAAGAGGTTATCCTTGGGAGATGTGTGCAGGGTTACTAAGGGTAAAACTAATTCCTATTCGTTCTGTGAATATGAAAGCCATGAAGAGCTCTGATTGCTTCTCTAGCAGCATGTTTTGTTTTATTTGTGTTTATCTCAAAAATAATACATGATTGTAGTAAAAAAACTAAAAGGCTAAAAGCCAAAGAGGGTATAGATTACTTTCTGCAAGTTAACTACTACTAATAGTTTTTTGTATATCGTTCCAGAAGTTTTCTACTAGCATGTTTTATAATGACAGGTAAAGAGGGAATAGAGCAAGCTGGACCATTACACTGGATTATGATGGAGAATCCGTGGTAGTCCAGTTCAGTAGAACTCTATTGGCTGTATGCTGGAGATGGAAATAGCATGCACTGTTTCCTAAGCACGATGCCAGCAAATGGATTTAAGTATTAGTAAGACAGTCCTAACCCTCAGGACAATCACAGTTGAGCCAAGGAGGCAGAGTTGGTGCCCACTGTTAGAATTACTATTACTTAACTTGCCTATCATCCTTATATAATAAAGATTTTCTTATGATTGTACTATATTTGGCTTGGTTTCCCCACTTCTAACTTAAAGTGTTGTGAAATATCCAAGAGCTTTATTTTTTGCTTAAAAACTTATTTTTTATTACTTAACTTTCCATTCAGGTTATATTTTTTTATTTTAAATATATATAGGAATTACTCAAGGTGATGAGGACAATTGATGACAGAATAGTACATGAATTAAACACTACGGTTCCAACAGCTTCCTTTGCAGGGAAAATTGATGCCAGCCAAACCTGTAAACAACTTTATGAGTCTGTAAGTGTATCTTTTGAATCTCTCTTTCACTTCTTTTAAGCCTTTCTTTGCAGGCAGAATAAGAAATCAATGATCATGTAACTAAACTGTGAATAAAAGAATAACAACTTCATGTTTCCTTGCCCACATCTGAGGGTGTATGTAATTTTTGATCTGGTTTCTACAAACTATTTAAAATGTGTGATCTCATGCACTAATCTGTGAAGAGATAGTTCTAAAGAAATGGAGCGGCCATTTTTTTGGCCTCTGCATTTGCACACTTTAAGGAGACCTTCTGCACAAAGGAATGAAGAGGGGAGTGAAACAGTAAAGTAAAACAGTAACAAGAGCAAGGACTTGAGTAAATCAACTCGAAAAAGCCAGACAGCTGATATATGGAACAATTAAAACACTTCACACATTTTATATATATTATATCTTCTTTTTTCCCCCTCCTCATGAAGGAGAAAAGAAGCATTTGGCAGTTGGGAGGGAAGGAAAGCCACAGATAAAGTGTCCTTTCCTGAGGCTTTGGTTTCTCAAATATATAATTTTTTATTGCCTCCCTTTATTTCTCTTTCTAATTTCCAAAATCTGAAGGAAATAACAATGCAGTTAAATATTTGTTACAGTTTATTTATTTATATCCTTTCATTAACTTGGAAGTCCAAATGATACTTGCTATTTTAAGTTCTACCACAAGGTTACTATTTGGATTCATAGTCATATAAAGAAAACATTATTTAAAACCTAAAGTGCCTTTCTCAAATCCATTTTAGATAAGCTTATTCATATCAATTAAATTCAGAGCATTAACTACTGATATTTTTATAGTGCTTTTATATTAAAGTATGTAATTTTATTGAATGATCAGGTAAGTCCTGTAGCTTGAGAAAATTGCAAAATTGTGGACTTTATTGAGTGAATCCAGTATTGGGAGTAGGTAGTATGGGTCTAAGTCCTAATTTACTATGAGATTGTTTGACACTTCACTTAGTTTCTTTGACTATCTCTGTTTAAAGAATTAGAATTTATGGTCACTTTACTGATACCCCCTTCTCACCTCACTGCTGATATAATCTCTATAGTCTATTCAGTTGTTTCAATTTGTAATTTTCCTGTTAATCTAGAGCTTTATAGTGTAGTGATTAACAACATGGATTCCAGATCTAGAATAAACCCCACCTATGATACTTCTTAGTTAGGTGACCTTGAACATGTTATATAACTTCTTTGCCTCAGTTTCCTTATTTATAAAATGGTATAATAATAGTACCTAGTTCACAGGATTGTTAGAGGATTGAGTTAATATAAAGTGCTTGCTGTACTAAGTGTTTTGCATATAAATGTCTGCTGTTGCTATTATCATTATTATTATATTTTAATCCTTTGTTGAATCAGGATAACCTTGCATACTAAATTTGGAACCTCTCTGTTTTGGATATCCTTGTGTATGTGTTTGGGTTTTTCTTTGTATCTGCATCCTAGAGGGATCCAGTAACATGTATATCATGTGAAGGATAGTTTATCAAGTAGCTTTGCACCAGGGATCAGGCCTGCAACAGAGTGCCCATGCCAATAAGTACCACTGAGTTCCTTTAAATATTGGCTCAGTCAAGAAGTAGAACTCTGTGAAATGTCCACATTGTTCCTAGTCACCCTGACTTTAGTCCCTGACTCAGCTTCCTTCTATTGTTGATGAAGGAATATTTGCATTTTCTGGTGATAACACTTCTTCGTAGGAGATGATCAGTAGAGTTATTATGAAGCGCTAACTTTAGAAATTCCAAATCTCAAAAGTATACTCATGGGAAAAGTAAAATAATTTCAATGAGATCCCCTTATTAGAGCATAGTCCCTTCAATCTGGGAAATTTTTTTAGCTTTACATTGTTTATTCCCATGATAAACATAAAAATCAATACTGGACAATAAAAAGTCTGTGAACTTGAAACAGTGATTTACAAATGCAAAATTTAGCACTATCGTCAAAATTTGGCTGTGATCATGGAGTATATTTGAAACATGACCATCCTACCCAAGACAGAAAATCGTTAACTGTTTTTTATTAGCTTTATTACATTAAGATGGAGGTTATTAAAGAGTCGTTCTGTCAGATATCTTTGCTTTCAATCAATACACACAATTGATGCAACCACTAACTGTGCTTCATATGTAAGTTCCCCTTATCAGTACTTATACTTTATGATCTTGAAAAGGCTTTATCCTACATAGGTAAGTAAGATTTTCTTTACATTGCTTAGTTTATAATTTCTTTCACTTGTTGACAACATGAGACTGAAAAAATTATGAAAGGACAAAAAAAGAGACAGGAAGAATAGCAGTAAATGGCTCAGAGATGTGTGAAGGTGGGTGTAGGGTAGAAGAACATGTGGATGGAATAAGACAAGGATGTGGGGTAAAGGAAACTGCAATGAAAAGCCCAGCAGGGGGAATGCAGGAAGAAAGGAGCAGGAAATACTAGGAACATATTGAGGAAGAAAACAGTCTGGGACCTCATACCATCTCCCCTCAGAGGTGCTTCCTTTTATCTGTTTTTAGATGATTTAGCTGATACAATCTTCTCTTCCATGGGTTCAGTTTTTATAGCAATATTTTACAAAGTATTAAATTTCTGTAGTATCAAAATGAGGATTTTTTTTTTTAAAAACACTAAGATGTAATAAATCCATGTGTTTTTTTCCCCCATTTTCATTCCTTTGTTCTTTTAGTTGATGGCAGCTCATGCCAGTAGGGACAGAGTCATAAAAAATTGTATAGCCCAGACCTCAGCAGTAGTAAAAAACCTTCGAGAAGAGAGAGAAAAGAATTTGGACGATTTAACGTTATTAAAGCAACTTAGAAAAGAACAGACAAAGGTAAGTTGAACAGAATTAACATTTCTCAGGCAAAGTTTGTCCAATTGTAGCCTTCAAAATAAAGGCAGTTTTTAATATGAAAATTTTGGAGTAAGTTATGGTTATTTTAAAAAAATAAATAACCAGGAGGTTAATGCTTCATTTTTAGTGGGCTTTATTTTATTGCATTTAGATGTGAGTTGATAAATTAATGTGTATTTCATAAACAGATGCAGTGTAGCAGCTTTAGCTAAAATAAGCACGTAATTTTATATTCGTTCCATTTTTTCCCTCTGTTAAAGGCTTAGTACAGACCAGCACCACATCAGAAATTCTAGGGAAATCACATCTGTATGATATCTGCCTTTTGAGGCTTAACTTGAGAAAAAACATTTCTTAATATATTTGGAGTTTGAAAATATTTATCTCTGGTTTCATTCTATGGAAATCTGTTATGTAATACTGACTATTTAGCTTTAGGATATTACCCTCTTCAGCCATAAAAATGTAGTACTATTTAAATATAACCAGATTCACTAGTACCTCATTATAATTTATTTCCCTACTGTGTAAAAGTTGCTATGGGTCTTTGGCCTTTTTTGGACATGCCTTTTTTCCACTTCATCCCCTCTCCCTGCAGTGTTCTCACTTTTAAGAAAACAGCAAGTACTCACCCAGGTATGTATCAGAGGAAGCTTCATTTTCCCAAGATAACTGTAATGTAGATGGTGTGAACCTCAGAATGTAATTAATGCAGCAGAACTGCTTCTTTATAGCCCTAGTATGTGATGTGTCAACAAAACAATTGAAATATACAGCATATTTTATTATATGGAATGCGTTGCTGTCTTTTTTTTTTTTAGGGCACTCTTAGAGGGAACTCTTTGTTTTGTACAATTTCAAACTTACAGAAAAGTTGCAGGAACAGCACAAAAAACTCCCATGTACCCTTTACCTTTACAATTCACTTATTGTTTATATTTTGTCCCATGTACCTAACAATTCATTCTCTCTACCCTCCCTCTCCCCACGTGCATAAACATTTTTTTTTCTCTGAACTGTTTTGAGAGTGTGTTGGAGACATTGTACCATTTTACCCCTAAATTCATTAGTTATTTCCTAAGACAGGGATTTTTTTCTTACACGACCACTGTACTATTAGCAAAATTATGTTCATATTTTAAGGTGGCACAATAGGTGACTTACAGATCTTTGTGGAATGGAGTCATGCTTTTCATGCTGAGTAGTTGTCAAGTTTGCCCTTAGATTAGTAGATATAGCCAAACTGTGAAAAGGGGACCTTGTCGTCTCTCTTGAAAGCCTTTAGTAGAAAAGAAAAGAAAAACCTTTCCTTGTACACAGGTGCATAGGCCAAGCTGCAGCACTTTCTCGTCATTCTACCGATTCAGGATGTCTCACCGGATCAAGTCACTGTCTTTGCTGCTATCTTTGTTCATGACTACAGTTCGTGACTACTGTATCAGGCACCGGTGGATTCCTCAGACAGTGAATTTATGTGATCATGTTCATCTTACCCTACCCTCTATGTTCATGAAGGCTTATAGATAGATGATTTAAAACTGGTTAAAGTCTAGGTGATTTTGGATTTTGTATTTCAACAGACTCTTGAAGAAGTTGACAAAGGAAACTATAGGGCAGGGCTGTTAAATCACAAACTAAAAATAATGCTATTTGCAAATTAAGTTAAACAGAATAGAATGACTCTTGTTAGTGAAGAGCGAAGTTCAAGACTCTAAACCACTGAGTATTTGGAAGTGTCACATAATTTGCTCAGCCCTCACATCTTCCCCTGTCCCTTTAGAGCCCAGAGAAAATCACCAGGACAACCACTGCAAGGAGGGGTTTAGAAACCAATCAGAGAGCTGTGTGAGGTTTGCTTTCTGGCCTTATAACAGATAGAGCTAAGGGGTAACCATCAGTAGTATGTAAGCAAAAAAGGAAATGTGAAATGTGCCATGAAGATTATGGAATCAAGAGAGAGCTGTTAAAGATGTTTCAGCTCTACCTGTTCATTTTCCATATGAGGAAACTGAAACTCAGAAATACTGACATCCCCAAAGTCATGAGCTAGTAAGTGGCAGAACTTGGACTCTTACCCATTTCTTCTGACTCTGGATTAAGTCATTTTCTTTACATTAATTTGTGACTAATAGTCAAATTCCACTTAGTTTAGTGAGCATATTTTATTTAGATACAGAGATTCCAGTCTAAAAATCTTCAGTTCTTTACTTGAATCTTTAACTCAAAAAAAGTACATTCCTTGCTGGAACTCTGTAACTGCTGTCACCTATTAGTGGCCATTGAGAGGAATTTTACCTGTTGAAGACCCAGAGCCTCAAAAACAACTATCTCAGAGGTGGCAGTTTATTGATGCCACTGATGAAATTGTATTAGAAGTTGGCTGTAATATCTGCAGTGTTCTAGAATATGAAAAAACATGATTTATAAAGGCAGACAGCTCTAAGGCAATAAATCCTATATACCTCAGTGGCTTCGTAACCTTTTAAATTAATTGCTCTGAAACTTCTGATTATCAGTCTATAAAATGGGGTTGATACTTAGTAACTTCTTATATTTTCTTTTTTTTTTTTTTGGTGAGGATAAGATTACATAATATATGTTAGAGCTAGCATATTGGCTGTTACAAAGTAGCAGTTCCTTTCCTTTTTGAGTCTGTGTGACTCCATATGTGTTACATTAATTGTCTTTATGATATCACCAACCAGTGGTTTCTACCTTTTGTTTAATGAAGTTTTAACCATTGTTTAAGAGCAGGATATTGTGGGAGGAGGACTCAGTGTATTCTCTTTTTTGACGGTTCTAATTATTCAAAGATTTTTCTTAATATATTGCAAAAATCTGCCTCCATGTAATGTATATATATACTACTCCTTAATCTTCTCTCTGGAGCACCACAGGATAAGTCTAAACCCCTTTTCCCATGGCGTCTCTTTAAATATTAGAGAGCTATTATGAAGACTGTCTTAGTGACATGTTGTCACACCCTGCTATTCAACCGAAGTTGTTATTTCTTTGGCAGTGAGTTGATGCTTTGATGGGAGTAGTGAAGCTTTAATGATTTTGGTCTGTATGGCTGATTAAAATGTCAAACTGAAGTTGCTTTGGTGGGCTTCTTCAGGCTTGTTATTACTCCCCAATACAGGACCAGTTGTCAGAAATGCAGTCCTTCCCTTGTTCCACAGTTCCAGCTGTGTATACCTGCCCGTGCTCTGATACCAGTTCTGAATCTAGGAAGGCAATTTGCAAGGAGCCATTGGATCAGTACCAAGTTCCATTTTTATTAGTGTTGCATGTACATTTCTCAAACCTGCCAGAGCTACACTCCTAATTGGTCAGGATCTTTGGCCTAGGTGTCAGACTCTTGTTGCCCAGATCTTGTTGAGCTCTCTGGCATTTTGTTCCCAAATCTGGTCTGGGTTTTTTATTTTGGCCTCAAGAAAACATTCTGGTTTTAACCTCTTTGCTGCCTCAACCTTGTAGTTCATGCTTTATTCTCCTCATTTTGCTGAGCATTTAAGCCCTGTTCCTGAAACTAGCTAGCTTCTTTGAAGTCCTCTGACCTGATGTGACTAAGAGTATTATAGGTCCTGCCATCTGGGCCTGGCAATGAAATTGGCTACTTTTCTGGTGCAGTAATTAGGTTGGCAATTATAAAGAAAGTTGGAAAGACAGCATTTTTAGCCTCAGACCTCTGGTTGTAGGTCAAGGTGTGGGAAACTCATACCTTTCTAGATCACTTGGGCCTTGTATAGTCCCTTTCCTCTCCCTGTTTTACTTCCTGAGTCTTTTTTCTTAATTCTCTATCCAAATCAGGTTTCTACCTCCTTGTCCTTTTTTTTATTCCTCTGTGCTATCTTTGCAAGTCTGTAGTTGTATAATGAATTTCCAGAACTGGAATTGTTGGGTTTAAGGACGTGTGAATGTACATGTTTGATGAGTCTTGCCAAATTGCCCTCCATACAAGTTATGACAGTTTATACTCATACTAAGAACGTGTATGAGTGTATCTTTTCCCACACCTTCACTAATATTAGGTTTTATCAGACTTTTTCATTTTGTCATACTATGACTTAATTTGAATTTCTTTATACATGAATAAGATTGAGCTTTTTTTTTTAAAAGCCTATTCCCGGAAGAATTGAGCATTTTGTTTTATATGTTTATTGTTCATTTGTATGTCTTCTGTGAACTGACTGGGCATTGGAATTTTTTTTTAGAGCTCTCAAGTTGATTAGGTTAATAATATGCAGCAAAGTTTGAGAACTGCTGTTACAAAAGATTCACAGTTGATTAGATATAGGGAGAGTGAGTTGTGTCAAAGAAGGTTCAAAAATCTACCATTAACAGATAAAGAATACAAAAGCAGCAGCAGATTTTCTTGGGAAAACATAATAGAGTATGATTTTAGTTCTTTAAATTTCATAACTTTAATTTTTTTTTCTTTCTTGCAGTTGAAATGGATGCAATCGGAACTGAATGTTGAAGAAGTGGTAAATGACAGGAGCTGGAAGGTTGGTTCTTAGAAGTCTCAGGGAAACTGAACTAGCAAAGGGAAGCCAAGGGAGGAAGAGCAAAGAACACCTTGAGGCTCTAAGGAAAATAGTAGAATAGAGATCACTCATTTACATTTACAACTCAGGGTTTTAGCCTTTTTTTGGTTGTTGTTGGGGGATTTGCAGTTAGTGTTTAAATTGAGCCATTTTCTAAAAATCAGCCAGGCACAGTGGCTCACACCTGTAATCCCAGCACTTTGGGAGGCCAAGACAGGAGGATCACTTGAGGCCAGGAGTTTGAGAACAGCCTGTGCAACATAGCGAGACCCTATCTTTAAAAAATAAAAAAAATGAGCAGGGTATGGTGTGGCTCGCACCTATAGTCCCTAGCTACTGAGGAGGCTGAGATGGGAGGATTGCTTGAGCCCAGGAGTTCAAGGCTGCAATGAGCTGTGATCTTGCCTCTGCACTCCAACCTGGGTGACAAAGTGAGACCTTATATCTTTAAAAAAAAAAAAAGCTTTACAGGCATATAGTAGAATTGTATTAAATGCTATCATAACAGAATTAGAGACATTCCTTTGTCTCCTAATACAAATTACAGGCATATTTGATGTATAGAGTTATTACTCTGGTTAACTCAGAACCTTTAAGGAGCTTATTTGTTAAAATTAGCCTTTTGAGCTGAGGTATTTTTCATAAATTTTTATATCATTAACTACCTTTTACAGTTGCCCGTCTTCTAATGTATCTGGTCATGAAACTTTATTATACATAACTTTCCTGGTATCTGATAGTGGGGCTTTTTATTGCTCATAGACTCACATGCTCCTTATTATCACTGCATAGTTCTGATTAGGAACTAGATTGGGGGACCAGATCCCAGTACTTTACATGTAGTCAAAAATCACAAAACTCTGACTTTAGTTTTCTATAAAAGTATATCCATTTACCCCTCTCTAAAGATCCTCATCTGAAATATTTCTAAAGTGCCCAAATCTATTAAATCTGAAAGGATGAACTGAAAATTCTGTTTTATTTTTTGAATTTAACTAATGAAGGGGTGTTAAATCATATGTTTTTAAGAGAGAGGTTAACTAAACCAAAAACAGAATGTACCAACTTGCTGAGACATGAATAAATTGCAAAATACAAATTGACTTTCTTTGCTTTATCACATTTCTTTATCTCATTCTCTTTGCCAAGATTTCCTATTCCTGCCCTTTCTACCAATATGATAAGGTGTTTGCCACTTGAAAGATTTTGGCAGTATTTGTATGTTTATATTCTCTGGAGAAATATCAGTAATATTTACTCTTGAGATTGGGTGAGGGAGGGGTACAAATGAACATCTGGCTTGAAAACCAAGGGTAGAGGTTATGATATATGAAAAATGTAGTGGGAAGAGTGCACTGTTTCAGATTTGATATTAGTTTTAAAGAAAATATGCTTTATCCACTTAACAGAAAATGAGGCTCCCTACCTGTTTTAAAAAGAAGAAAATGCAGCTGTGGTGTAGTAGGCCAGCAGAAGTAGATCAGATAGGAAATCATTTAGGAAAAGGATTTGGAGAGGCTCAGCCAGGTTTTATATATCATCCCAACCAGTGTATCAAAGCCACTAATCTGAGGCCTCCTCTGGTCTGAACATTGGGAACTTCAGGGAAATATCAGGACTGGAAACTGGAGTGAGATGACCTATAAGATGAAAGGCCAGAAAGAATCTATATAATTTCTAACATGTTTTCTTTTAATTGTGAGATACATATACCAATGAGTATGTAACATGTAGAATTTAAAGATTATTATTAAAATGAACATTCATGTATCTGACCCCCAGCGTAAGAAATTGAATAATGCCAGTACTTAAGAAGCTCCCTGTGTAGATTTTTCTTTGATTTTTATGATAGTCAACAACAGCCAACATAAGTAATTTAAAAATGATTTATTCTTTACATCAAGGCACTATGGGGGTAAATTCTGTGAAGAAATTCTTTTCAATTTTAGAATATTTTAAATTGGACACTAAAAATTTTTAGACATATGATTCAAAAATTTTTTAAATATTAAAGGATATACAGTAAAAATTCTGCCTCCCACCCCTCTCCTTCAGCTATCTCCTGTCCTTCTCACTTTTATCTCTGAAAGGATGGTATATGCTTTCAGATATTTGCGCCTTTTCTAATTTTATGTGTGTATGTATTTTTATGCCTTTATTACACAAATGGAACTATACTATGCACACTTTGTTTTTTCCTTTAATATATGCTGGAGATCTTTTCAAATCAGAACATAAAGGCTTCCTTATTCTTTTTTAAGCTTGCATAGGTATTCCATTGAATAGCCATACCAAATTTTTCTTTAACACAGTCCCATATTGAAAAACATTTAGTTATTGAGTTACTCTTGGGATTGGGTAGGGAGGGGTACAAATGAACATCTGGCTTGAAAACCAAGGGTAAAGGTTATGATATATGAAAAATGTAATGGGAAGAGTGAAATGTTTCAGATTTGATACTAGTTTTAAAGAAAATATGCTTTATCCAGTCAACAGAAAATGAGGCTTTAAAAAGAACTTTAAGCATTTACGATTTATTATGTGTTTAGATTTTTAGGAAGCAAGGTAAGTAGAACAAAAAATTAATAAATTCATACAGTTTAGCAAAAAATTGGTCTACCTGGCAAGTATACCTACTTGTGAGAAGGATCTGGCACAATTTAGAAAAGTACAACAAATATTCAAATAACAAAATCTATTCTTAAAAAAGAGGAAAAAGCTTTAATCTTTAGTGTATTTTAGGTATTTTTATCTAATTGTCCAAAATATGTCCAGAATATGGAACTGATGTTTATTAATTACTAAATTAACTAGCTCTTGATGATTTTTCCTTGAGTAACTTAATTTTATTAAAATATTAAATTATCTTATAAATGGATATCAAGGCCTCTTACATAGTCAGCACCTGATAACTGAACTGGTGAGGAAACTCTTCTGTTTCCTCGATCTGTTGACCTGGGACAGACATAATGTCTTTCTGATGCACGCCACATTGAATTTAGTTCCAGGCCTGCTTTATACAGGATGACTTAGTGACTTTTGTTTCTGTTTAAATATTTTAGGTGTTTAATGAACGCTGCCGAATTCACTTCAAGCCTCCAAAGAATGAATAAAAAAACAAAGATACTTTTTATTTAAAGGACCGGGTCATCTCATAAGAGCTAAGCATGACCGATATCAACAGGGTGGGCTTCCTAGGATGATTTCTGAGCCAACAGTCCAAGACCTTTTGTTGATTTCAGCCCCACTTAGCCAAGACCTCAAGTACAAATAATTCTGATAATTATGAAGAAATCAACTGCTATTGTATACTGATTTCTATAAAAAGAAGTTTTGTAACTATTAAAATAATTTTCTGACTCAGAAAAAAAAAATCTCTCTTCTTCAGGTGGACTTTCCCTATTGCCCTAAACAAAGTTAAGTCTCCTTTTGTAGTTTTTCTTTTTTTGTAGTCTGTTTTATGTGTCTCTACTGTAGATGATAAACACCATAAGGCTGGTCCTTTTCTTGCTGTATTCACAGATCCTGGCACATACTAGGCACCCAAATACTAGTTGCATTAATGAATAAATAAATATGTACTTTTCCTTTTGCTTAAAATAATCATTTTCCATTCTTCTACACCCCCTTTCACCTAGATAAATCTTCTTTATTCTTAGAGTCTCAGTTTAAATATTAGATCCTCAAGAACAGATCCCCACCCCACCCCACCCAGATTAGGTAAGGTCCCCTGCTATCCACCGATGGCATCATGTACTTACGGTACTTACTACGCTTATCACTGTTGTAATAAGTTGTTTAATGAGTATCTTCTCTGCTAGACTGTAAGACATGGGAACAAATCAGGAACTGAGTCTGTGTTTTTACTGCTATATCTTCAGAACTTGGCACATGCCTGGAACATATAAGCAATTGGTATATCTGCCGAATGAAGAATGCTTAACATTTACTGAGCGCTTGCTTTGTGCTGGGCTCTAGCTAGGAGATATAAAGATATTCTTTCCATTATCCAGACTATAGCCCTATAAGGAAGATATTGTTGTCTCTAAATCACAAAGAAACTAAGACTCAAGTAACTTGCCCCAGGTTACACAGCAGTAAGTGGTAGAGCCAAGATTTGGGTCACCTATTGTCTGATTTCCAAAGCCAGTGCTCTTAAGTACTGCGCTTTACTGCTCTGCGGGTAACATCTTCTCTGGGGCCTTCTCACTCATTAATGGGATACATTTCCTGTAAGCACAAGTTTGTTCCCTAAGGGACCAGCTGAGACAAGATCCCAAACACACATAGCTTTCACCTGAGAGAACCCTAGCATAGCTCCTCTCAACCCTACCATACTCCACTTTACTCTACAGGCATCTACAAGTGTCAGAAGACCAGCATCGTGCGGGTGGGTGGAAGGAGCAACAGCGAGGTCCTGAAGCAGTTCACCCTGAGGGAGCTGAGGAACAAGCGGGAGTTCCGCCGCAACCTCCCCATGCACCTCCGAAGGGCCTACATGAGTGTGAGTCCCACCTCTGGAATATCTCAAGGGGACCTAAATAAGATAGCAGTGGCTTTCCGGGTAGGCAGCCCAGTGTAGATATGGAGGGTCCTCAAAGCTCTGAGGGATGCAGGTTCCTTTCAGCATTCCATTCTGCTGAAATAATCCAATCTTTTGCCTTAACAATCCAAGCTGGAGAAAAGACAAAGAAGGGCATGCTGCCCCTCCCCACCCCTGCCAAGATCTTAAGGCTCCTTCCCTCAAACCACCCACAGCACTTCTACTTACAGCCCATTGTCAGGGAAATGTGCCCAACCAAAAATCTGAGTTCTAATTACTAAGGAAAAGAGAGAAGCCAGGCATGGTAGTGCATGTAGTTCCAGCTATTCAGGAGGCTGAGGCAGGAGGATCGCTCGAGCCCAGGAGTCTGAGGCTGCAGTGAGCTATGATTATGCAACTGCACGCCAATCTGCGCTACAGCTCAAGACCCTGATTTTTTTAAAAAAGAGAACATATTATGAGGCTTGAAGTCTCTGCCACAGTATCCTTGGCCTGTTTTTCTGTTGTACATGTTGAGCATCCAAAATCCAAAATGCTCTAAAACCTAAAACTTTTTGAGCACCAGCATGGTGTTCAAAAGAAAGGATTATTGGAGCATTTCAGATTTTGGATTTTCAGACTTGGGATGCTCACCCAGCAAGTATAAATGCAAATATTCCAATATCAAAAAAAATCTAAAATATAAAACACTCTGGTCTCAAGCATTTTGGATACTGGATACTCAACCCATATTGTTTCCTTTTCTTACTGATTGGTAGGAGTCTTTTTATACAGTTTGGATACTAGTCCTTTGGTTTCAAGACCACAATAATGTTCCTTAGGAAATTGCTTTGTTGACTGATTTCTTTATTTATTCTCCCTTCTTGCTGTTCCTGTCTTAGCTTTGTTTTCCCTCAAGGCAGGGTCTGAGTTTCAGGGATAATGATATTTCCTCCTCATTTCTTCCCCTCTATTTTTGGCAGATTGTGACACAGATGAAGGAGTCAGAGCAAGAGCTTCATGAAGGGGCCCGGACCCTGGAGTGCACCATGCGTGGAGTCCTACGGGAACAGTTCCTGGAGAAGTACATCTCCCCCCAGCATTGGGAAAGCCTCATGAATGGACCGATGCAGGTAGGAGTCATCCTGGGGGGCATAAATATCTCCCTTGCCTCAGAATTAGGAGGGAGCCTCTAGTAGAAACAGCCATCCAAAGCTTTAGTTGTTTGGTAAACTGAGGCTGCTACAATGTGAAAAATTCCCTTTTGTGATGAGAGGAAGCTGACTGTACTGGTCTGAAACAAGACTCTGGAATTAGATGGCGGGGTTTGAGTCCTGGCGTTGCTCTGGGCAAGTTACCTTATTTTTCTGTGCCTGCTTCCTCTTTTATAAAGTGGGGATAATAAGAATTAAGTGGAACCATATGTCAATATTTATAAATTTGACTTGCAAAAATGGTAATTTCTTATAACTCAGCTTAATTCTTATAGGATTATTTGGATAAATAAGTCAATATTTGTAAACCTCTTAATTTAATCAAAGTGCTATTAGTGTTTATTAAGTGAAATAAACAAAATTATAACCAGAGGCAACCTAGCACATATAGAGAGCTTGGGAGCTGGGCACAGTGGCTATAGCCTGTAGTCCCAGCTACTCAGGAGGCTGAGGTGGGAGGGTCACTTGAGGCCAGGAGTTCAAGACCAGCCTGAGTGATATAACAAGACCCCATCTCAAAAAAAAGAGAGAGGTTAGGAGTTGGACCTTGGTCATACAGACTGTGTGCCTTGGGCCAGTATGATCCTCAGCTATCAGGGATAATAATAATGCCTGCCTTCAGAGGATATTGTAAGAAGTAACTGAGACAATCTCTGTAAAGTGGCTGGCCAGGAACCCAGTGAAACGGTAGCTCTATTGTCATTGGGTTGGTGATTTCTAGGGCTACAAACCCAAAAGCTTAGAGAGGTCCTATAAATAAGTGAAGAAGTCTAGATGTGAAACATTAGGAAGCAGAAAGTAGTGTGGCAAACTGGAAAAGGAGTGGCAGCAACCCAGCTCCAGTCATTTGTTGCCATTCACTAATGGAATGACTCATTGTTGCCATAGCTCCTGATTTTGTCAAGAGAGGCTAGAAACTTAGTAATTTTTAAAATTCTATCAACTCATGTTAAATGTTCCAGTTGCCTGAAGGATGCCAGTTTGCAACCTCTGATATTTTGATCCTTTGAAGAGACCCTGCCTTCACATTGGTTGTCATAGAATCCTCATGAATGATAATTCTTGCTTCCTCAGGATAGTGAATGGGTTTCCTTCCAGCGTTGGAAGCATTCCATGATGTTGGAGTGGCTGGGTCTTGGTGTTGGTTCTTTCACCCAAAATGTTCCTTCAGCAGGACCTGAGAATACAGGTAAGAAGTGCATGTCTTCCTAGAATCACATCTTAAGGTAGAATATGGTAAAGACCAGAACAGCAGGACTTAAGAGTAATGCCCAGAATACATAAAGAGCTGTGAGTCAACCAGAGAAAGACAAATGGCTTAATACAAGGAAAACAGAGAGAAGACTTTTAACAGGCACATCACAAAATAGGAAATCCTATTGTTCAGTAGACATATGAGAAGTGCTCATTAGAAACTAGAGGAATTAAAACCACAGTGAGATACTATTATATACCCACCAGATTGGCAAAAACTTTAAAATTTAATATAATCCCATGTTGATGAGAATGTGGAGCAGTGGGAACTCTGATACACTTCTATTGGTGATATTTAAATTGGTACAACCACTTTATGGTAGCGGAAAAACAGAAAGAAATCAAGTGTCCATCAACATTTGTACAATGGATGGATCAATTTCAGTCTCCTCAGATAATGAAATACTGTATGATAGTGAAAAGGAATGAATCATAGCATATAGAGCAACATATATGAATCTCAAAAACATGCTAAATGAAAAAGGCAAGTTACAGAAAAAATATATACACTAGACAATGTGTTATTTAGAGATATATAGTATGTATGTGGTAACATTATTTTCTTTTAATAAGCGGGAATGAGTAATATAAAATTCAGGTTGGGAGGGCCCACAAAGCCCTTCAAAAAATTTAGTAGTTTTTCTTCTTTCTTTTTTTTTTTTTTTGAGACAGAGCCTTGCTCTATCACCCTGGGTAGAGTGTTGCAGTGGCATCATCATAGCTCACTGCAACCTCCAACTCCTGGGCTCAAGCAATCCTCCTGCCTCAGCCTCCCAAGTAGCCGGGACTACAGGCATGCGCCATGATACCTTACTAATTTTTCTATGTTTAGTAGAGACGGGGTCTTGCTCTTACTCAGGCTGGTCTTGAAGTCCTGAGCTCAAGCAGTCCTCCCACCTTGGCCTCCCAGAATGCTAGGATTACAGGCATGAGCCATCATGCCTGGCCTAGTTTTACTTCTTAAATTGAGTAGAAGGTACCTGGATATTCATTTTATGTATTTTTGTTATCCTTTAAATTCCATATTTACATTGTATATTCTCCTTTGTATGTGTATTTGATACAAGTAAAACCTTTCTTTAAAAGGCATACATTCATATGACTTTTTAAACATAAAACATATAACAAAAAGTATTTAAGGAAACCTAAATCTTCCTTCTCCTCTCATTCCTCCCAGTTTTCTTTCCCAGAAGTAACTGCTTAAACCCTTGGGAATGTCTTTATGCATCTGAGCTCTTATAGGTGCCCTCTTCCATCCGTTAGCTTCAAGAGTCTCCATCTCTGTCCTGCTTGTTTTCCTTTCTTAGCCCAGGCAGAAGGGGAGGAGGAGGAAGACGGAGAGGAGGAGGGTTCCCTGATAGAGATTGCAGAAGAGGCCGACCTGATTCAAGCAGACCGGGTGATTGAGGAGGAAGAGGTGGTGAGGCCGAGGCGTCGGAAGAAGGAAGACAATGGGGCAGACCAAGAGTTGGCTAAAATGCTTCTGGCCTTGAGGCTAGACCAATATGGCCCCGGGACAGATACTGGAGAAGAGCAAGCTGCAGGAGAGTGGAAGGTAAACTCACTTCCTTGGGGCCCCTGAAAGCCCCAACAGAATGGGAAACTGTGGAGTTCAGTTATTACTGCCAGGTGGTAGTGGGTTAGACTCTGTTGAAAGAGGCCTGAGAGTGTTCTGACCACTTCAGTTTCCCCCCACTTCTAATACAGTATATTTACTTCCTTCTCACAATTAGCTAATATACCCATGTTATAACCTACCCCCCAGTATAAGATGGGTCTGATTCCCAAGGGTATAAAAATTATAGCTCTTCAGAGAGTCCCTGGCAAGAAATGTCAACTTACAAAGGCAGGAAGCAGGTAGCCAACTGCTTCTCTAGAACTTTTAGAAGAATGTAACACATATGAGTCCGGTCAAACACGTAACAGTCTCAGCGCTTTGTGCTTTCAGGGGTGTTATCTTCTCTACTTCAAATAAGTCTGTGAATATACATTAAGATTTTAGAGGATTAAAGTAAAACGATGAAGCATACCCTCCAGGCTGGATGGAATACTCATCCTTCATTCACCCTGGAATTTGACAGTAAACCCAGTCGTCCTCAGAATTTACTGTGCCATGTGTTACTATGATGATAGAGGACTAGATACTCAAAATAACAATTTGTAAACCTCACTGACAATTTAGCAACTTTCAAGGGCAACTTTGGATACAGTTTTCACCTGACTGCTGGCTTTGCACCTGATCTAGTTCAGTTCAGCATCAGACTCAGTGACAGAGCCAAGAGAGAGCATTTCTCATAAATAGTACCTTTCACTGTGGCACTGTTAAAGGTACTGTGTTGATACGATGACATTAGGACCACTTTAGCAGGCCCTGTGCCAAGTCCTGTGCTCAGCACCAGTTGTTAGACACTGGTAGTACAGCATTCAACAGGAGAGACCCACCCCCACTACTTTCATGACACATGCATTTTAGGAATGAGAAACAGACTATGGTCAAAAGATGTTTAAAGATAACTAGCACCAGCACTAATATGATTTCCATGTATTTACTCCTTCAGTAAAGCCAACAGTCCTATGAAGAGGTACTGTTATTATTCCCATTTATAGAAGGGGATGCTAAGGGACATAGAGGTTAAGTAACTTGCTCTAGATCCCACAACCTAAAGAGGTAGAGTGTGGCTCTGAACCCAGGCAAACTGGCTCCAGAGCCCTTGTGTAACCACTCTGCAATGGAATAGCTATTGGGACAGTGAGACACTTCAAGTTCCTCAGGCATGGCAGCCTCTTTTCTTCTGTGCTGTGACCCCCACCTTGAGCGTAGAACTAGGCCTTGCTTCTGCTCAGATGGCACCTTGCCTGGTATTGATGTCTACAGATCCAGCGCAAACAGAAAAAGAAAATGAAGAATAAAGTAAAGGATGAGCTTCGTAAACTGAATGCCATGACCAAGGCTGAGGCCGATGAGATCCAGGACGTCTGGCAGCTGGACCTCAGTTCTCGCTGGCAGCTTTATAGGTACTGTGCCCCGTGCCCAGCCAGCCCAGCCCAGCCCCTGTAATTTCCCCAAGAGTTCCATTTCTGTTCCCTGAACACCCCCTCCACCCCGACACCTTTAGTAATGTTAACTAGTTGAGCACCACCACTGAGCTGAGTGCCAGGGATGCAGCCATGGATAGAAAAGACACTTGCTTTACCTTCATGGAGCTTAAGAGTCATCCAAGGACACAAATTAGCCATATAATTCTACAAATAAAAAGTTACAAATGGGCATAAACACTAAGAAAGAAAAGAGCAGAGAGTACTAAGAATATTACATGGGCTATAAGCTAGTCTAGTACCCAGGAAAGTAGCCTTGGAGGCAACATCTGAAGGATGAGCAGGTATCATCAAGGCCAGTGGAAAGGAGGAGCAGATGGGAGTTGAGGAGGCCACATAGCTAAAGGCCGAGATGGGAGGGAGCATGGCTGTCTGAGAAACTGAAAGAAGGCAGCCAGCTTAGCTGTGGCACAGAGAGAGGTAGCCCGTGAGGTCGGAGGAGAGGGGAGCAGAGGCCGGACTGGGCAGGGCCAGACATGGCTGAGGTGAGGAGCATGGATTTTATCTGAAGAGAAGCAGAAAGCCACTGGAAGGTTTTGCAGCAGAATAGTGACATTATTTGTTTTACTTATGAAACGTACTCTGTGGAGAATTAAGCAAGGGGAGGGGACTCAGGCAGGGATGGTACAGAAAAAAGTTAATGAGAAATTCTTCCCAAAGCTTTTGAAGTCTTATTCTTTTCCCAGTAGTAAACCTTTGTTCTTTATCCCACTCCCTTCCTTAGCTCCTGACCACTTTGCACATCTTTTTGTTGGGCATTTTGGACTTTTGAGTCTCTGTCCATCTGGGTCTTTCCCTTCTCCTTCCCCACGGTTGCTGTGGCCCATAGGCTCCTCGGGGGTTCAAGGTTTACTTCCACACTGGGCATACTGAAGGGGCTGAGAAGCTGCTGAGCCCCTCAGCTTCATAGCACTGAGAAGCTCTACCTTCTCAAAGAGCACATGGCTTCCTTTCCCTGGTTCTTCCCATTCTCCAGGCTGTGGCTACAGATGTACCAGGCCGATACCCGCCGGAAAATCCTCAACTATGAACAGCAGTACCGCACATCAGCAGAGAGAATGGCTGAGCTGAGACTCCAGGAAGACCTCCACATCCTTAAAGATGCCCAGATTGTAGGAATGACAACCACAGGTAAGAGAGTGTGGGGAAATTTACCTGTTCCAACCAAGTTCATTCTGGTACCAAGATTCTGATAGATTATCTAGGACAGTAAAGAGAAGCTTCTTTAGTAGGTTAGAGGAAAATACCATGAAAAGCTATTGAAAGCAATCCATATTTTGGGAACTCTTGGCGAAATTCACCCACTTGGCTTTGCTGAGTTTGAAACCCCAACAATGACCCATGTGGGTATACGATGCTCTGGAGACCACCCAGCACGCATTCTCTCACTTGGGCCACCACAGCCCTGGATGAATATGAGGACTCAGTTGTCACTGACCCAGGTTCAGGAAAGGTACAAAAGGAGACTCCCAGAGAACCAGTGGCCCTGTGGGTCCTGTGCCTCAGCTCAGAGGAGCCTCCCTCTTCTTTCCTCACTTGAGGTGCTGCCAAATACCGCCAGATCCTACAGAAGGTGGAGCCTCGGATTGTCATAGTGGAAGAAGCTGCCGAAGTCCTTGAGGCCCACACGATTGCTACATTAAGCAAAGCTTGCCAGCACCTCATTCTGATTGGGGACCACCAGCAGGTAAATCAGGAGTCCTGGGAAGAGGGGCTGGCTCTTTAGAGGGTGGGATCAGAAAGGAAGACCCTACCCTCTCTGCTTTAATAGTCTTTAAGCTTGTGAGTGGCTTTTTATGATTCCTTTCCCTCAACTGCCACGTTCAGTCTAAGAACAGGTGCTGTTAGATTTGGAGTGTATTTTAGAGGTAGCATCATCTCTTTCACCATAGCCTCTTAAGTGGACTTTATAACAGCATGCGCCCCAGTCTCCCTGCTTCCATTTTTGCTGCCCTCTAATCCACTCTCCACAAAGGAGCCAAAGTGAATTTAAAAAAAAGGCAGATCAGATCATGTCACTTCCCAGCTTAAAACTCTCCAGTGGTTCCCATTGCACTTAATATAAATATCAAGCTTCTTAAAGTGGCCTACAAAGGCTGATGTGATCAGATTTCAGCCTGTTTCTCTGACTTCATCTCATTTGTTCACGGTGTTCCCACCCCCTCAGGACTGGCTTGTCCAATGACTGAATATCTGGCAACTTCCTCCATGCCGGTGTCTACTCAGATGTCACTGTTCAGAGAGGCCTAGCTAAAAAACAAAACCCAACTTTAGATACTCTCTCACCTCCCCCTTAGTCCTATTAATCCTTAACTCTTGTCACTATTAATTCAAGCACCTACAATAGTGCTTGACACTTAGGAGGCACTTCAGAAACATTTGCTGGATGGATGCATGGACAGATGGATGGATGGATGGATGGATAGATGGATGATGAAAATGTTTTCAATAGAGAATCCTCAGCCATGTTTCTCCTCTTAGCTACGCCCCAGTGCCAACGTATATGACCTGGCCAAGAACTTCAACCTTGAGGTGTCCCTTTTTGAACGGCTCGTGAAAGTGAACATTCCCTTTGTCCGGCTGAATTACCAGGTGAGAAGCTGGGCCTCTGTTATTTCCAAATGCCTAGGAAAAGGCTCCTGGGAACCTGTCAACTGCCAGTAAGAGAGGTCTCATAAAAAGAAAACTGGTTTAGTCATGAAATGATTGTCAAACTTACTGTTTTCTGTTTTAAAATACCATAGTATTTTGTTGAGTTTTTGTTGAAACTGTTTACATTATGTTGTTTTTCCCAATTATTCTTTTCAAATGTGACTGCCCTAGATTTTCTACCAGCAACCTAGTCTTTAGAGAAATTGTCCATTTGTCCTCTGCTCATGTTTCTAATGACATACATGTTGTTTCAGCACCGCATGCGCCCTGAAATTGCCTGCCTTTTGACCCCCCACATTTACCAGGATCTGGAGAATCATCCTTCTGTTCTTAAGTATGAGAAGATTAAGGTGAGTCTGTCCTACCTGATCTTTCTTTGATAGTGTCAGTGAACTAGAAGGCTGTATTTTCCTCAAGATGAAAAAAGGCTTTCAGAAGGGAATAGAAAAAGCTGGTTATTGGGAAGAGGAATGGTTTAGAGATTGAGAATACAGACCTGGGTTTCTGAATCCCAGCTCTGCCACTTAGTAGCTGTGTAACCTTTAGCAAGTTACATAAGAATTCTGAGGGTCAAGGTCTTCTGAACCATGAGAATAATGGCTCCTGCCTCACCCAGTGACTTGTTGAAGGAGGTAATGTATGTAAAGCAGTCGGCACAGTGCTCACTGCTCAATGAGTTAGTTGCTCTGCCATCATCTTCATCATCGTAGCAGCTGCTTATTCCCTTGGCTATAATGTTTGGATTGTGGATGGCTTTTTAAAATATTAATATTAGGCCAGGCGTGGTGGCTCATGCCTGTAATCCTAGCACTCTGGGAGACTGAGGCGGGAGGATCGCTTAAGGTCAGGAGTTCAAGACCAGCCTGAGCAAGAGCAAGACCCCATCTCTACTAAAAATAGAAAGAAATTAATTGGCCAACTAAAAATATATAGAAAAAATTAGCCAGGCATGGTGGCGCATGCCTTTAGTCCCAGCTACTCTGGAGGCTGAGGCAGGAGGATCGCT
>CAUYPO010078691.1:0-36716 GCA_963574435.1 Cheirogaleus major
TGGGCACACCTGTATCTGTAACTCAAGCATTACAAAAGTGATCCATGTAGTTTAAAATGTTGGTACACCCTTAATATTTTGAAATATAAAAAAAGAAAATAGGCAAAAGCCAAGAAACATATGAAAAAATGTTCATCGCCATTAATCCTCAGGGAAATACAAATTAAAATTACAAGGAGATACCACCTGACCCCTGTCAGAATGGCCATTATTAAAAAGCAAGGAAAAAAAGGTAGGAGTTAGAGTGCATGAAAAGAGAATGGGATACTTATACATAATTGGTGGGACTGCAAATTAGTATAACCTCTATGGAAAACACTATGGAGATTTCTCAAAGGAATTAATGTAGAAAGAAGCCATTTCATAAAAAGACACCTGCATGCTAAGGTATATTGCACCACAATTCACAATTGCAAAGATGTGGACTCAACCTAAGTGCCTATGAATTCACGAGTGGATAAAGAAATTATAGTGTGTAAATATACCATAGAGTAATGGAGTATTACTCAGCCATAAAAATGAATGAAATAATTTCTTTTGTACCAACTTAGTTGGAACTGGAGACTATTATTCTAAGTGAATTATCTCAGAAATGCAAAACCAAGCACCATATATTCACATTAATAAGTAGAAGCTAAAGGATGGGCACAGACAGGCACAAAGAGATATAAAAGTCATCGTAAACCAGAAGAGGGGAAGGTGGGGTACTGAGGAATAAATACATACCTATTCGGGCAATGAACATTATTCTGGTTATAGGCACACCAAAAGGCCTGACTTAAGAATAAAGCAAGGGTATGTGGAGAGACAGGAACACTCTTACACTGCTGGTGGAACTACAAATTAGTGCAGCCTTTGTGGAAAAGAATTTGGAGATACCTCAAACAGATAGAATAGAAATACCATTTGACCCTGCAATAGCATTGTTGGGCATCTACCCAAAAGAGCATAAGTCATTCTATTATAAAGACATCTGCACCGAATGTTTATTGCAGCACAACTCACTATTGCAAGTTCCAAGTTGTATTGGAAACAACCCAAGTGCCCGTCAATTCAGGAATGGAAAATTAAAATTTGGTATATGCTCACAATGGAATATTACTCAATTCTAAGAAATGACAGTGAATTAGCACTGTTTATGCTATCCTGGATTAAGCTTAAGCCTGTTATCCAAAGTGAGGCAACACAAGACCAGGAAAATGGGCTCCACAACTATTCACCATCAAATTGGTTCTGACTGATTAAAACTATGGTGCTCAAATGGTGGTAGTACTCACCAGGGAGTCGGGGGTGGGGAGACCCACATCCTTGGGATATGGTGAGCATTGTGGGGGGGAAAGGAATACCTCTAACCCTTCTTAGGGAGAGGCAAAGAAACACAATGTAACCAAAATGTCAAAAAAAAACACAAACTTTTATCGGGTGGTGGGCAGGTGGGGGGGAGGGGAAGAGTGTATACTTAAAAAAAAAAACAACAAAAAAAACCCAACAAGAATGGGTAGGAAACCTGCAGGAGTCATGGAGTTTGAGGTGATACTAGAAAAAGATGGATGAAGCCAAACACAGGATTTCCCCAGAGATATTTAGATTTTATAGGTTTTACAATCTTATGATCATCTAATTTAAGAACAATAACAACAATCCTCATAGTAACCATAAACCACCCATGTTATTGAAATTCTCGCAAGAAAAATATCCGTAATTGTGAGTATGAAACAATCTAGTCCTAGGAATGAGATTTCCCCACCACTGATAAATGAGTGTTTGTTTGATGCTAGGAGGTTTCTCAAGAGCCCAATCACCTTGCTTTTGTAGATCAGGCTGAGGTGCTCATAGGTATTCATTCTGTGTGGCTCAGCTTAACTTCTCCCCTCCATCCAGGCTGTTCCTACTCTCCTCCACCACATTCCTGTCTCCCAGAGGAGGCACCACTGATATCAAACACCTAAATTAATGATTTGGAATATTCTCTAAATATTTTTTGTGCATTTTTCCTTCCTATCAAGAAGATTTTGAACTTTCAGGAAGACAGAACTTCTCTTGCATGCTCTTAAATAGCAACTAGGGATGGGCACAAACCTGACCTTCAGTGAATGTAGGTGGAGTTGAATTAGAATGAACTTTGTCAGGAAGCTTTGCAGAATGTTGACAGATTTCTTGCTGGTGTGTGAGGCAGGAGGGAAGGGGTAGTGGATCTCTCTGGTCAAATCCATTTGGAAAACACTGGGTTAAGCAAAGTTTAACAGGTTTTCTCCCTACAGGGCTCCTCTGTCCTGTCCCTTTGATATGTAAATGTGCGGTATGCCTCTCCAACTGGGGGCTTTCCTGGGCAGAATTTCTAAAATGTGTTTGCCACGGGAAGCCTTTATTTTACAGAGAAACTTACAAAATTAGTGTTCCATTGAACACATGTGGAAAACATTGCATTTAATTAAGTAAATTATAGATTGAGAAGAAACTTTCAAGATTGCTTTTTCTAATACTCTCAGTTTTGTCATAAGAAAAATGGTGATGATAATGCCACCTACCCCAAAAAGTTGTTATGAAGATTAATAAATATATTTTATTTGTTTTTCCTTTTCTTTGAGATAGAGTCTCACTCTGTTGCCCTGCATAGAGTGCAGTGGTGTCATCATAGCTCACGGCAACCTCGTGGGCTCAGGTGATCCCCCTGCCTCAGCCTACAGAGTAGCTGAGACTACAGGCATGCATCATGAAACCCAGCTAATTTTTCTATTTTTTTTAGTAGAGATGGGGTCTGACTTTTGCTCAGGCTGGTCTCGATCTCCTGAGCTCAATCAATCCTCCTGCCTCAGCCTCCCAGAATTCTAGGATTACAGATGTGAGCCACCTCTCCTGGCCAAAATTAATAAATTAAAAGAACTTAACATATCAGTTGATATTTACTGTTACCATTTTATGAGTGGAAGTATAAGTTCCCGCTACATATGGCTTCATGGGTTCAGAGTCAAGGCTTTGGAATAAGACCAAGGTGAAGCTGGCTTACATGATCTTTGGCAGGTGACACAACCTCTTTTCTCTTGTCCTCCACATCCTCATCTGTAAAATGGAGCTGGTGACAACCAACTTCATGGAGTTGTTATAAGGAGTAATGGGAACAATGCAGGTAAAGGGCATATCTTCGAAATTTGTACCCAGGGCACGCCCAGCAGGCACAGCTCTCTGTTATAAGAAACAATGTTCATTAAGAGTTTATCTTTAGATGCAAGTGCTGCTAAAGCTTGATATGTATTAACGCGTGATCTTATTAAACATAAGAGGTCAGTATATTTTCAGTCCCATTTAACAGAAGAGAAATTGAAGATCAAAGAGGTGGGACAACTCTCCCAAGGTCACTCAATTAAGATGTGAGAAAGTCAAGATTCAAACCCCATTGGCTGACTCCAGAGCTAGTGCTCTCACCTGTTGCCATTCTGCCTCTCCAGTCTCCATCCACAATGAATCACACTGGTTGAGTCTACTACTTTGTTTCTGCTTATTACTGCTGGCAAGCTCAAGGTGACACCTTAGATTCTCAGGGGTCTTGATTACGGTTTCCCCCCATGTTTGTGCAGCCCAGTTCCTGCCCCAGGCTAAGAAGGCTACAGCCAGATGCTGTGTTCTATAGAGACCCTGTCTTCTTTACTGTACCTGGGCCTGCCCAGGTAGGTAGAATCCTAAGTCAGAGGCCCTACGGGTCCTCTCTGGAAGGGTCCAGGGATGCAGTGATGGATGGAGATCTGGGGGATGGTGTTCCCAGTTCCTGCCCAAAGAGGCCCAAGAACCTGGGCATTCACAGAGTCAACCCAACTTGGGTACCCTCCCAATAAAACCACATAAGGAAGAGAATAACACATCCTTCATCTCTTCCAGAGGAGGCTAGAGTCTAATCCTGACTTAAGCCCATGACATAAGCAATTATTCTCCCTCTCTGGTTAACCTGAAGCCTAGAGAAGAAAAGTAATTTGCCTTTGGTCACTGAGCCAGCAAGTTGCAAAACAGGGACTTGATTCTAAATCCTGCTCTTTCCACATATCTCTGAACATGCCCAATAAACAAAGTGGAGTTAGAAGAAAAGAACTGAAGGTGGACTTAAGAGCAAATCCACCCAGAGCTAGCTTTCATCTGTGCCTGGAAGGTAATGAGACTTGGGTTTAACTAACATCTGTGAGTCCAGAGATGCTCAGGGTAAGAAGCTGTGTCTATGGCCAGTTCTTTCTAGAATTATAAGCTAAGACCAAGACATCCATTTCTTTTCCTCCCAAGGTGTCACCTGATAGTAACTGGAGTCACATCAGTATTTCCAGGAGGTGTATTTATGTGGTGCTTTTATCAAGCAAGGCCATGGCCATGATCCCACAGAAGGGCTGGGTCAGGCACTTGAAGCATTGCATCATCTAAGTTGAGTTGCTTTATAAAGTGGAGCCAGAAGACAAGGGGAAAAGGGCCAGAATGGTGGAAAGGAAAAAGAAAAAAAAAGCTCAAGTATTGAACAGCTAATGTGTGCTAAATTCTGGGCCGGGTGCCTCACAGACATCATCTGCTTTAATGGTTAGAAGAGTCCTCAAAAGTAAGCATTAAACTTCAATTGTGCAGATGAGGAAACCCCAAAGAAAGGTGAAAGAGCTTTGTAGTAGAGATCCAGATCGCTCTGACATGGGGTCTGCCCTGACTGCCCTATTTCTACCTGCTCTATGTCTTCAGAGTCTAATCATATCCTGCCATTTAACTTGCTGCAGGCAAGCTCCTTCTCTTCTCTGAGCCTCAGGTTCCTAGAACAACGATAGTGCTAATCTAGAGACTGGCAGAACATGAGGATAAGAGATTTGAAAACATTTTGATCACTTACACAATAAGTATATAGTATTTTGTAAGTATAAATAGAGCTATTAAAAAGGGGAATTGCCAAATATATATACACACATATATGTACATACATATTCACATAAAAAAGATTATATACATACATATATTTATGTGCATGTATATAAATAAAATTATCACAGCCAATTCTTCCCTAAAGTCATTCATAAACCCTTCAGCATTCTGTGCTCCCTTTTTGACATGTTGGTGCCCCTTGTGTTTGCCTTTTTGGGGATAATAATATAACTTTAAATAGTGCAATTCTTTCCCTTGAAAAGCTCCATTTAACATCCCTTTTGACATCCTAGTCTCTAATTGCATCATTGAATGATTTATCTTCATGGTTTTGTATAAAACATGGAGTACTTCATGTCCTTTGTGAGTTTTTTCTTTATTTTTTTTCTCCTAAATCAAAGCTATGATCCTTAAGACTATGTTTCTCTAGTGATGGTATTAGGAATATGGTCACTAGAGCTAGCCCGAGCTCAAATGCTGGCTCTGTCACTTAACGGGTGTGTGACCATACTTCCTTACAGATATGAAATGGGATAACTTTAGTACTTACTTCTCAGGCAATAAGATCATATATGTAAAATGCTTAGTCCAGGTACTGGAATATAGTAAGTGTTCCAAGTAAGTACATGTTATCATGATTATTTCATTCCAGCTCTAGGCACATAGAAGAGACTATGTTAGATTATCTATCACCATTGTTTGTCTGAGCTGGTTTTCTGTTATGACTAGCAGGATAAATTGGGAAATGCAGTTGACCTGGTAGATCATCACTTCATGGAAGAGTTGTACAAATAAGCGTATGGTTACAAATTATAATTAGTGCTTTGGGGGGAAATTAGCAGGGTCTTCTGAGAGAGCAAAATAGATGAGCATATTTTATAGAGAAGGTTCAAAGAGGCCTCCTTAAGGGAGCAACATTTAATGGGAAGCCTGAAAGATAAGGCTAAAGGTAAGGGGATGGGGCAGATTCCAAGCAGGGAGGACAACATCGCAAATCCCCTGCACCATGAGAGAGCAGATACTTGACCAGGAAAAATGTGGCTGGATTGTGGTGAGCAAGAGGGAGAGAGAGGAGGGATGAGGGTGGAGATAAAGGCAGGGGAAGATGCAGGTAGAGGTTCTGAAGATCATGATGAAGAGTTTAGATGTTGTCCTGAGGAATGGGATGCTATTGAAGAGCCTTACATAGACACAGAATGGGATCAGATTAACTTTTTGTATAAGACCCGTCTGGTGGCCACATGTCAGGGGTGGATGTAGACGTCAGTTAGGAGTCTATTGCTGTCACCAGGGCTGAAGGTGATGAAAATGGAGACAAGAGAAGGGGTTCAAGAGGCATTTTGTAGGTGGGATCAATATAACTTGGAGCCTTAGATTTGGGGGTGACTAGTGTCCCAGGAAATGTACTTTGAGATTCAATGTACTGAAATAATTTCACAATAATAGGGATAGGACCTGGTCATCACATGGGATTCCCTGGGAGGCCCATTTAGATCAAACATGAAGAAGAAACTCCCACTACTTCAAGCTATCCCAAAGTAAAATAATCTAAGAAGGTAATAAATTATTTGACTACAGAAATGGATCTGAGCTTCCATTTGTATGAGATTTTTATGAAAAATGTCTTGAGAATCATCCTTAAGGACTTGTTTCAACATTTGGGGAAAGAATATGCATAATATTCATAGTTGACTTATAAATATAATAACTAAGGACTTATGAAGTGCCCATTGTATGCCAATTGCAAATGCTTAACATGAGTTAATTTTTGTAACCCTCACAACGAGTCTATGAAGTGATACTAATATTGTCACCATTTTACCAGTGAGGAAGATGAGATACAGAAATATTAAGGTACTTGCCCAAAGTCATATTGCTGGTAAGTGGGTAGAAATAAGATTCAAACTTAGGCAATCTGGCTGCACCAGACACAACCTAAAGGCCCCGAAAACTGAAAATAGATCAGTACATCATAGCACAGCCATTCTATAGAACAGTTATCAGACAATACAGTCATGAAAACTATTTAGCTACAATAAGGAAAGTTTAAAAATATCTTACCTGTATACCACTGTGTACAAAACATACAAAGATGTACAGAAAATGGAATGAAAAGAAATCTTAGAGTGAAGGGATTATAGCTGACATTTTTTTGTATGTTTCCTTTTCCAAATTTTCCCCAATGTGGTAACACTACATTTATTCAGAACATACAGTTGCAATTCAAAATAGATAAAATGCACTAGCAGCAAAAAGAGCTGGAAGGAGATTGGACTTCTAAGAACTTTCCCAACATGGAAATTTTACGATTCTATTAGAGTGGGCTTTTTTATGGGCAAACCGGGTATCCAGTATGAGTATCTGGATGAAGACAAATCTGTTATGAATGGAATGTAAAATCTCAAGTGAAAACTTTTATTTTGATTTAACAGTCAATAATCCAAACTAAACACCAGTCGATTAAAACAAATATGTTTTTGAGGCCTCACAACTCTGTATTATTAGTCACACATCCCTGACAAAGTTGCTAAACTTCCATAAATATGTTTTTAATGATCAGATGATATTTATCTAATGCATGCTATCTCTCACATTAAGTTGGAATTAAATGCACCGTTTACTGTGTCATATGCCTTCATGGCTTCAACAATCCTCTCTTTTCTTCCCTTTTGAGCTCAGATAACAATTTACAATGCAGCTGTGTAACATCTGCTAGCCGAGAAATGCTGCTGGAGAGGTTTTCAATCTCAGAGTGTGATAGGTCCTGATCCATAACGGTAAACCATTTCTCATCAACTTTTCCTGGATGCCAAAATGCATCTAAGGAAAATGTATTTGGAAAATATGCACATGTCTGCCATTTTCCCCACCTTCTAGCTGAGAAATACCCCACAACAAGTCAATACGCCTCACGGCAGAAGAAAATAAAAGAATACAGCAAGGTCTCACCTACTTTTTTTTCACTTATTAGTAACTACCTGACCCATGAATAGCTGATCCAGGGTGAAGCAGTATTGTTTCTTAGGAGGGCCTATTCAATTATGGTGAGATGTATAATAATACTATTTTCCCTAATTTGAAGACATTTCCAATTATATGACACACTACTGATTTAATAAGAGATCCTTGGGAAAAGCAGAGAAGCACTACATTAATGCACATATCAATTATAAGACATCCCAATTTCAGAAATGTTTACAAATGAAAAATGTGCAACTCAGAATTTAGAAAATATGTTATCTGTTATATCTAAATTGGCAGCATGTGTTTGTGTTATCTTTTTTCATTTTATTTCATTCTCAGAATGAGGTTGTGAGTTAGATCTTTTGCTCTCCTTTTTAAAAATGAGAAAACTGAGTCTCAAAGGTTAAGTGAACTGATGACAGAGGTGGGACTCGAACTAGCTCTTCCCAAGCATGTCTTCACATACAGGATAGATTTCCCCTTCCTGGCACTAGACCCTGAGTGGAGCTAGAAGGACATTAAACTAAGAGACACAAAAAGCTGAGTTCCTTCTCAAGATTTGTCCCTAATAGTGGCAGAGTTTGGGCTAGAAGCTAGCTTGCATAACTCCACAGTTACCCACAGTGGCTGAAGTTACTTCCAGCATTCAAAGTTCATGAATTACTGATGAAAACAACCTGTTGAGATTTCACTGAATATTTGCCAGCTTCCTAGTTCTCTGTCACTGTTCTAAGAGAATAGAGTGATAACAGCCTCCAAGTATCTACTATATCTTGCATGCTACATTCTTACACTTTACACACATTCTGTTAGTTTACAGTCACAGTGAGCCCGTGAAGTAGGTGAATCATTTTACAGACGAGAAAATTGAGGCACAAAGAAAGAAACTTGCCCAGGGTTCAGAATTCAAATCCAGATTTTTCTGATTCCAGAGCAGGGTTTTTAATGCCTAAATTAGTCTACCTTCAGGACACAGGAAAAAGTAAAATAAAAGAAAAGAAAACAAAAACAAAAACAAAAAAACACCCAGGGATGAAAACCTCTATTCCTAAGGATTTGAAATCTATTTAGTGAAGTAAAATTAAAACATACAAAATGTTGAGAAGAAAATACCACCCATCAATATCATCCTGTTTTGCAGATGAGTAAATAGAGCTTAAGGTTGTCAGAACCAGTGAGGTAGGTTCAACTCAGGATTTCTAAGCCTTGCTGCAATCCCCTTTCTACCTCTACTTGGCACCTGCCACTTCATTTCATTTTTGAGAAGGAAGCCAGGTCCAAATGATATTCAATAACTGCCCCAATATGAAAGGTTTATCAAACTTTGATGATGTGACTGCATCCAGTGATTTATGTCTGAAATTCCGAGGATGGGCTGTGACAACTGAAAAGCTCTGTCCTTTAGATCCTCATATTTCCTCCGTCCTGGTCGCTTCCTGCCCAGTACTCACCCCAATAATAAATATTGCCTGCCACCTTTATGATTATTGGCAGTTAGATATGATGAATTCTGATACTAGTCAACTGTGGAGGAGATATTAAATTCATTGGCTAAATTTCCCTTAATGCTTCATCCAATATGAATCAATATTGGTTTAATAATTAACATGTTTAAACATTTTTATGTATATTTCATGATGAGACGGTCTATGTTTATTTTATGAAGATGAAATATTCAGCTCCCTGCCACCGATTGCAAAGCCATTCCAACTTGGAGCTTTCTCTTTAGCTTGCTCTGGGGCCATCTTTTCATATTCTGGAAGAACTGACTGGTTCTCACTGTGACCCAGTAGAGGATGCTGAGTCCAAAAGGAGAAGTTGAGAGTATCTGAAAAAAGGAAAGGCTTAATGCTGAACAGTGAGTTCTAAGAGAAGCCTGCTGGAAAGGTGGTACCAGCTCCCACCCTGCCCCAGCTCTGCCTCAGTTCTACTCTCCTCTTCTATCTGAAAGCAGGTACTGAGTGCTGACTCTAAATAAAATTCAATTTCCTCACTGGAGGAGAGGCAGTATCAGGAGGTGAGATTACAGGGTGGTGTAGAGGAGTGATTCTCAACCAGAGGTAATTTTTGGTTCTGCTCACCACCACCTGGGACATTTGCCAATGCCTGGAGATATTTTTGATGGTCACAACCAGAGGGTTGCTTACTGGTGTCTGGTGGGCAGAGGCCAGGGATGCTGCTGGCATTCTGCGCTGCACGAGACAGCTCTGTATAGCAAACGTGGTCCAGTCCAACATGCCAGCAGTGCCAGGCTTGAGAAACTCTGGTTCACTGTCAGACTTCAGTAGGTCTGCCACATGTTGTTGTGTAAACTTAGTAAATTTCCGGTCCTTGCTTTCCACATCTCTAAGATGTGGATAATAATCCTAAAAGTGCCTTATTCATGAAGTTTGGTAAAAATTAAGTGAGCGGGCAAATATTAAAAATCTAGTGTTTGGCACTGTTATGAACTGAATGTTTATGTTCCCCTCAAATTCATAAGCCTCCCCCCAAATTCCCCTAAGCCTCAACGTGATGGTATTAGGAGGTGGGGCCTTTGGGAGGTGATGAGAGTGTAGCCCTCATGAATGGGATTAGGGCCTCAGTGAAAGAGACCGCAGATTACTCTCTCACCTCCTTTTCTGCCATAAGTGAATACAAGGAGAAGACAACTATCTGCACCCCAGAAGAGGGCCCTCACCAGAACCCAACCAAGCTGGCACCCAGATCTTGGACTTCCAGCCACCAAAACTGTGAGAAACAAATTTCTGTTGTTTAAAAGGTACCCAGTTGAGGGTGCTTTGTTATAGCAGCCCAAACTGCCTATGGCAGGCATGTAGGCTTAACCACGGGATATTGGAAACTATCTATAATACAGGAGGTAAAAGAAATAAATTATATTAAAAAGTTTACCCTTCTTGGTTTTTTCCTGTATTCCATCTTTGTTAGGTGATTTTGAAGATCTTTAATATATCAGTTTGTGCCGAGGCTTCAAGAGGCCTTGGGAGCTCCCCCTCCTTCTCCTGGAAGCCTGCCACTATTAGATGAACAAAGTGGCCTGCTGGGGAACAAGAGACTGTGTGCAGCAGAGATGAATTATCCCAGCTGAGGTCATTTTAACCTGGCCCACTACCAGACCAAAGACACACAATCAATCCCAGCCAAGACCAGAACCACCCAACTGAGCCCACCCCAAATCGCCAAATGGTAGAATCATGAGCAGAATCATTGGTTGTTGTTTCAAGCTGTTATGTGTAGAGGCAATTTGTTACACAGCAAAGGCTAACTGATACAGTAAGCTAGAGCCAAGCACTGGAAAGCCAGGAGTTAACTCAGAACAAGAGGACAGCATGTGCAGAAATATCTGAAGGAAAGAGGGAAAGCAGAATTCCTATCAAATTCTAGATGAGATTAGTAATTTCCATTAATTAGGCTTTATGGATTTTCTCCTTGGAGGATTAATAATTTCTTTATATTTGTTTTCAAAGCTTTTTGTAAGTACCTTATTATCAGTATATATTATCAGCACCAATACCTTATTATCAGTATTGCCTGAAAATCTAGTCAACTAGACACCCTGTCCTGGACTTCATGCTTTAGAGTTATGCTGCCTAAAATATTTGCACATGTGGATATTTAAATTTAAACCAATTAATTGAAATTCAATACAATGAAAACTTCAATTCTGAAGTTGCACTAACCACATTTGAAGTACTCAATAGTCACAAGTGCCAGCTCAGATACAGAAAACTCCTATCATCACAGAAAGATATACTGAGAGTACTGCTTTAGAGGACCTCCCTCTGGTTCTTCTTTGGAGAAAGAGAGAACTATATGGGACTAAAGAGATAGGCAAACTTCCAGACCCTGCATCAGAAGCCCAATACCCCAAAATGATCTGATTGGACTGGTCTAAGTCCACTTGCAGGGCCTTATCCATGGATCTGTCCCCTTGAGAATAAGGTCAGTTGCTGATGTGCATACCTTTGGGTCTGATGAGTGCCTGAGGGGGACCTCTTAGATGGAAGAGGTGGACTTGAGAGCTAGGGCTTCTGTACACAAGTACATGAGGACCCTCTTGATGTAAGTAAGAAAGAGCTGGAGTGAAAAGAGAAGGCAAGTGGGCTACAGACAAGAATCTATATTTCTAACCTTGCCTTAAGCCCCACAAATGTGAAAGGCAGGACTGTTATCCCCTCTGCTTTATGGTTGATTAGTAATTATATTAGTTGCTTATTGCTGTTTTAGCAGAGAAGCCAGGAATGCCAGAGGAGTCCTTCCTTCTCATGCTACCATGTCTCTGGTCCTTCTCTTTTTTTCCCCTCTTCTTTTTAAGGGCCTTTGTGAATACACTGGCACCACCCAATAATCAAGGATAATCTCTCTATTTTAAGGTCAGCCGATTAGCAACCTGCATTCCTAGTTGCCATGTAACCTAACTATTCTTAGGTTCTGGGGATTAGGATGTAGTCATCTTTGGGGGCATCGTCCTTACTGCCACAGTGATTTAAGAGCAGCCTGTACTGTTGAGCAATTGTGGGCCAGGAATATATTTTCCTGACTTTAGCAATCTCACTCTCTTCATCCGGACCTTTTACACACAGATCTCATTTGAGCCTCACAGCATTGCAACTCTATCAAGCACCTGTAATATGTCAGTGAGATTTTATTACCTGTACAAGTAGGATACAATTATTTTCATTCTACAGATGAAAAGGCTGAAACAAAGAAGAGGTTAAGTAACTTGTCCAAAGTCCTTCTCCTTTTAAGTGCAGAATATTTGATGAAAAGTGTTCTTTTCCTTTGGGTAAATACCCAATAGTGGGATTGCTGGATCGAATGGTAGTTCAACTTTTAGTTCTTTGAGAAACCTCCATACTATTTTCCATAAGGGTTATACTAATTTGAACTCAGTTGTGCAACTACAAAACCTGGATTGCTCATCCATCTTCCTGACAACACTAAGTCTATTTGAAAAATCTGAAAATGTATTGTCTCTGGGCACTGAGAACTATAACTTCCTGAGCTCCTACTATGTGCCAGGTAGTATGTCAGGGGCTTTGCATACATTATCCAATTAATCCACACACCATTAACAATAATACATGCTGCTCATTGTACTCTTGCTACGTGCCATGCATTTTGTGTATGTTACCTTTGTTCTTTATAGCAATCTTACAAAGTAGGCAACATTATCTCCATTCCCAGAATTAAAGAAAGCAAGATTTAGCCAAGTTAAATAAATTATCTGAAGCCACTTTTTTATTTATTTGCATATTGACTCAATAATTTTTAAGCTTCTACTATGCAGCAGGCATTGTTGTAGGGGCCAAGAATACAATAGACTAATGTGTTTTTAACCTCATAGGGAAATATAGATCATAACCAAATCAATAAATAAAGGAATTGATAACATGAAAGGTGATGAGTGCCATGGGAAAAATAAAAAGGAGTTTAAGGATAGAGTGTGTGTGTGTGCGGAATGTGCTACTTTTATATAGGATAGTTGACAAAGACCTCTTTGAAAGTCATTCTTGAGCAGAGACATAGAAGAAGTGAAAGACCAGTATAAACGAAGCCATCTGGGGTGAAAGCAGGCTGGGCAGAAAGGATGGCACAAGCAAAAGTTCTAAGAAGAGAATGAGCTTGGTGGGATCAAGAAACAATAAGAAAATGAATCCAGCTGGAGCAGGATGTGAGAAGGGGAGACTGTCTTACCCTGATGAGGTCCAGAGGGGTCCAGATGGCAGAAGGCAGAGTATGTCATTGTCGGGTCAGAGTCACTTACACTATGAATCGATGGGAAGCTATTCATCAGAGGAAGGTTTTGAGTAGGGAAATGGAAATTAGGATTCATATTCTAGAAGAATGACTCGGGGGCTGGGAGGAGAATAGACCTGGGGCAAGGGTAGCAGCTGGGAGACCAGAGATGAGGCTGCTGCTGTCTCCTAGAGAGCTGATGGGTAGCAGCAGAAGTTGTGAAAAGTGTTCACGTCTTGGATGTATTTAAAGAGAAGTCAGCAGGATTTGCTGATATAGGGAAGCAGGGTGTGAAGAAGAATTAAAAAAAGAGCTAAGGATGGGCCTGGAGTTCTGGTCTGGGGCACTGAAAGAGTAGAGCTGCTATTTACTGTGAACAGGGCCATTTCCATGAGACTGGGATCTAGAGAACTCCTTTAACCATGGGAGGCATTGCATCACCTTTTTATGTTACCGGGAACATTATTCACAGAGGGGAAAAATTATGATTCAGAGAAGCCAGGATGAGTTCTAGAGCATTCCTAAAGCAGTGATCTTGAGTGTAGGTTGAACTGGGAGGGGAAAAGGTTGAGGTGGTATCTAGAGGCATGGACAATTAATCTGCGGTAAAAGGAGGGAAAGAAAAATGTATGAGCCCAAATCCCAGTAGACTGGAGTAGTGATGGGTATTGTAGACATCTTGTGGATTTTCTATTGAAATAGGTAGCAAAGTCTGAGCAAAGAGAGGTGGGGCGAGGTGGGGGATAGGTGAGCAAAACAGAGAAGAAATGAAATAGTCATGGTGAATGGATGATGGGCATGCAGTAGAATTTGAATTCATGTTATTTAGGATCCAGCATCAGCAAACTCCTCATATACCCAATGGCTTTAAATTTTCCTGCAAGGTAAATGTAAACTATTTCCAATTGGATGAACAAACAAGATGGAAATTGCAAGAGTTTATGTGGCCCAAGTCCACTCAGCTTGTTATCTTGGAAAACCAGATTTCAAACTAAAGCTTCAGACAACTAATTGACAGCTGAATGAGCCTATTCCCAATTGCTCCCATAGGAAAAGGAAGAACCACAAGAGAAGGCAGCAAAGTTCTAGGTCCCTACTTCAAGCACCCTTTGAAGGTGGCAAATATAAAAAGTATCTGCACATTTCCTTGGTCTTTCTTAGCTGTATTTTGCCCTAATGCTGTTGCCTAATTTTGTGTGCATTTACCCATTTTGCCTTCCACTTTCCTTTATACTCAGGTCAAGTGGAAGGAACAGATGTCAGACTAGCTTTGACCTGCTCCCATGAGTCAGTCACACAAAGCAGAATATCTCTGTGCTGAGGGATTTTGAAAAGGGGCTGAACATTCCTGGAAAAGATGAGATCAGGACAGAACATCTGCCTTTACATTTCCATTTATGGCTCAGCGTTCTCTCCTTTCCTTTTCTTTCCTTTCTTTATCTTGTGAGTTATGATTCATAGTTAAATGTGCCACTTAATGGAAACTTTGAATTCCAAATAATTTTCTCAAGTCTCAGAATCTCACGGGGTTGAAAGAGATCTTGCAGTTCACCATGCCCAGAATCGCTTTGCTCAAATGAGGAGACTGAGACCCAGGAGAGGAAATGACAGCAAATGCATACCAGAAATTGTGGCTCTTTCAGTTTCACCAAGGGCTGAAGGAAGCTTCCAGAAGTTTGTATATTCTGTTTCAAACTTTAGAGCAGCCCACAGAAAGTGAAGCAGGATTCACAGTTTCCCAACCAGACTCTTCAGCCCTAAAATGGCATTTGCAAATAGCATTAGGAAAAACATTTTCCCCCTTGTTTTTGATGTCTAATGTTTAAGCTCTCTTTAAAGGTTGTATTCTAAAAAGGTTGAGTTCATGGAGAGTCAGTGACTCAGAGACAGACTACAGGGCTATTTAAAAACCAGCCCTGTGGCTTTTAGCATCTTCACCACAAATGGGTGGTGGGGTGGGCCCCAGGGGAAACTGGTCGCAGCAAAGAGAATGTGGAAAGAGAGGAAGGTGGCCTCCAGCCACTCGTCCAATGTGAGGATCTGTGATGGCCCCCTCAATTCACTGCCCCCTTGTCCTGTCTACAAACTTGACTGCATCTACATTTACCTGCTGCTTCTGTCTTGCACTAGCTAAGAATTTTTCTTCTGTTCCACATCTATGAACCTATCTCTCTACATCTCCTCTAAGACTTTATTCCATCAAGTGGACCTTGCATTTCTGAGATGCCCAACCCGCCTTTTCTACCTCTGCCCTCCTTTCAATAATGATACCTTGCCTATAGCAGCTCCCCCATACGCCGTGTTCTTCTTGCACCTCATCTCTCCTTAGTCCTTCAAAGATGAGCATTTTGAAATGTTTCTCTGCCTTGACTGTTCCTTAATTCTTATCTTCCATTCATTCCTGAACCCAACAAAATCAGATTTGCTCCCCCAAAATTTCACTCAATCTTCTCTTGCCAAAGTCACCAATGTAATTTCAAGACCCAGTGGGAAGTGTTAGATTCGCTTCTTACGTGACATCTGTACCATTTGGTATTGGTTACTTCTTCCTCACAATGGATTTCTTCCTAAGGTGCCTACGAAGATTCTTCCTCCTTTATTGACTTTGTAAAACTAATGTTCCCCAAGATGCTCTTTGATTATATATATATCCCTCTTCCTTCCATTTACTTTCCTTTCCCCCCCATTTTTTCTATCTTTCCCTTCTCTGTCCTTTCATTTCCTTCCCTTTCCTCTCCTTTTCTTTCCCTCCACTCTCTTCCCTTCCCATTCTATACCCCCTCCTGTGACAACATCACTCAAACTCAAAGATTAACCTACACTAAAGATAGCCTAACAATTCCAAACTTGACATCTCCTTATTAGTCTTTTTCTGACAATAGGCCCATTTTTACAAACATCTGTAACCATCTCCACCTGTGTACCAGGAGATTTTTATCATATATCTGCCCTCCCGAGACCCTGGATACCATGGCTAACACATCCCTACATAATATGTAATTATTTACCAAGTACAGTTCTTGCCACCTCCCAATGCAGTGCTGCCTGGTGGAACCATTAGAGAGCCACGGAGCAGAGAGCTGCCCAGGCCTCTGCATTGCAGGGGAGAGAGCTGAGCTGGAGAATGCAGGTGCGGAATGGTCCAAGAGAAAGAAGAACTAGGAGTAGATGGGGACACCTAAACAAGAGAACAAGAATTCAAAATCTATGGATCAATGGATGGTTCTTCAAATTATATCTAAATTGTAGATTTGTTCATTGTTCATATGTTCATTATTTAAGAAAATTCATTGCTTTCATCAGATTCTCAAAGGTATCAATGGACCACAGAATTCTAAAAAATACCCTAGTTTCAGGCAAACAGAATTTTTGTTTAATTGTTGCAAATGCAACATGTGTGTCTGTGTGTGTAAGAAATGACTGAACTGGCAATAAGTAGGTTTAGGAACCAGCCTTGGCTTTTCCACTGGCAGACTGTGTGGCATCAGGAAAGATTACTTGATCCTCCCAACCCATAGTGAAACCTCCTCACGTCATCCTAAACTCTCCCTGCAGCACTTTGCACATCTGGGATTTGCATTACTGGTTTAATGTCTGTCTTCTCCACTAGATGGCAAGCTCCAAGAGGGCAGGGTCGATGCTGCCCACTATTGTACAATGAAACAGCGCACATCAAAAAGTCATTTTTTCCCCCCTCAGACCATCATTTCTCTCCTCTGGACTTCAGCATCTCCATCAGTAAGGTTAGGGATTCATTTTTCACCCATCAACACTCTAGTACAGTGTTGGTCTTCACCACCATCACATCCCCAGAGCCTGCTGAGGCCGAGTGCTGGTTCTTCCATTCAAGCAGAGCGAGTGAGCAGAGAGGGGTGTAATTATAATAAATTATGACGTGTGCTGTAATAAGAGGGTTAGAAGGTGCTAAGGGAGCAGGGTGGGGGACCGGCCACAACTGGGGATTCAGGTATCATCTGTCTCCCTTGGCCAAGGTCACACTGGCTCATCAGGGCAGAGTGGACATTGCCCCCTCTGGGAGGAACCACACTGGCCACGTGTAGGCATGCTCAGAGAACTCCTTCCTCATCATTTCAGATGTATTTTTTCTCTCTCTCTCAATTTTAACTCATGACTCACAATTTATAAAAAATAAATTACCTGCCACCATAGTGTATAATTCTCAAGCTACCTGTTCACCACAGCAAAGCAATAATGCACAGCTCCCAAAGGAAGCATCATTCTCTCTCACCTCCCCTTCCTCCCAACTTCGCTGTGCTCTGAGCCATAACAAGGCCAGGAAGGAACAAACATGCCAGAATTCAGCCCGCCTGGTGGCTTTACTACCAGCTCTGAACAGCTACCATTTGAATGCCTTTATAAAATTTCTTCATTTTTCCTCTTCATGGTTTCTCAGCCTTTCTTGCTTGAAATGATATTCTTTCATTTTTATTATTATTATTTTTTATTAAGGACAAGACTTGGAATTACTTATATTTCCAGCCTATACCACATTTAGGGTAATAACTTTTTGGCTTCTCTACATTATTCTCATTATTTGCCCCATATTAGTGTGATATAGTTAAAACAAAAACAAAACTTAAGATTTAGAATAAAAAACCTGGGCTTTGAAACCCAACTCTATATCCTGGCCAATCCAATGGTCTGAAAGAAACGTAGTTGCCTCATACATCAAATTGGGACAGTAACACAAATAGTACCTTCTTACACTAATTCTTTCGGTGAACTTTAGATCAGAAATCATGGGGCCAAGTGTTTTGGAAATTCTGAGATTCTCTATGTGAGTCGACAACCTGTATTATTTCTTTTTAACTTCATGGTATGTTTCACGTCCTCAGCTTTGATGCACACCTTCCTTCCTTTATTATCCCTTTTCCAATTTTAAAATTTTAATCAAGTTTCTCAAAATCTATCTCTCCATGTGGTAAAAATTTGCTTTCTTGTGTGTGTTAATCATATTTGTTATTCAAGGAAGCAATTCTATCTGACTGTTAATTCTTTCTTCATTCGACAAATATTTATTATGCATATAAAATGTCTAAGTTATGATCTCTGACTGTACAATGGGGTTCCGGCTTCTTCTATAACAGTGCCACCTGATGGTTCTGATGGTCACTCAGCGTGTAATTGATCAAAGAGGCAGGTGAACCTACAAGGCAGCTAACTTTTTGAGGAGGAAGTTTTAATTTTTAGAAAGTTATTCTTCATATTGAGCTAATCTATGTCTTCCTGCAATTTCCATCTATTGTACTATTCTAATATCCATTGTTTTCCTCCACAAGTGTTCAGATGTTTGCAGATAACTACTAAGCCACTTCTCCCAACATTTTCTTTCTCAAGCTGAGAATCAGAATTTGCTCCAACCATTCTGTTTTTCTGATTTGTTCTTCTTTTCCCTCTTGTGGCCTCACCCTGGTTTGTCATCATTAAGCCTTCACTGAGATTGAGCTCAGAATTGCAGATGTGGTTGTACCATGGTTAACTAGACTGGAGTTATCATTTTTCCTCCACCAAGCATGAAGCTACTCTTAGTTCAGCCTGTAATAGCATTAGCATTTCTTTGTTCCAAAGCTCATTGTTGACTCATGCCACTGCCACATATAAAGAGATATATGACCTCAGACTTTAAACCTGTCTTTCTTCCAAACCATATTTTCCTCACCCTGTATTTATAGAGTGGGGTTTTGAATCCAAACGAGGACTTGTTATTTGCCCATATTCAATTTGATCTTTTTAGATTTAGTCCAGTGTTCTCATTAGCCAATAAGTTATTGGATCCTGATTATTACTTAGTATATTGGCTGTTCTTCTAAATCCCATGCCCTGGAAAATTTTAATAAATAAATTTACAATGCACTCCTACTGTTAGTTAACATGTGGCAAATTTTGGTTAAGAAGGAAGTTTATATATAATATAACTAGACCCTGGATTAGTTTTTCTTACCTTTTTTAATCTTTAAAACATCACTAGAGTATATAAAAGTAAGACCTCATAAAGTATACAAGGATACTACACATAATAGGTGCTCAATAAATATCTTTCAGGTGAATAAAACTAAGGAATAGGTTTGTCAAACCTGATTTAGAAAAAAAAAGTAATACAAAGGAAAAATAAGAGCATCCTTCATAAAAAGGTTGATGAGGGAGGAAACACAAAGTTGTCAAGGTAAATTAAATCCTGAATGGAAGTCAAAAGCCAGAACAGGATCGGTGTTCAAAATGAGACTAAGCACTCTAAAACTGGGAAGGTGCATGAAATACTTTCCCTGAAGACAGCGAAAAGCTGATGGCTAAAACTAATGGCCTTCTGAGAATGTTTTGGTGAACACAAGGGAGAAACAGACAAAAATAAAGCAGCCCTTTGATGCACACATCACACACACACTGCACACACATGCACACACGCATGCTAATATTAACTAACTCCCAGCGAACATCCACTGTGGGCCAGGTGTCATGCTAAGTCTCATTTAAGTCTCCCCAAAGCCCACTGATGTTGACATGATGGTCATGCTCACTATGTAAAAGAGAAAACTGAAACTTTTACAGGTTACATAAATTTCTATAGGTTATGCACATAGTGAAAAACAGGTGTAGAACTTGGACTTTGATATATCACTGCTCCCAGTGGACACAAATGTCTGTATATACACTTAAAAAGTTTTCCTCTTAATCTCTTACACATTTTGAAACACTGGCAATGGTTAACTAACTCATAGTTAATTATAAGAGGAAAGTACTGTCAGATCAAGACTCAAAGTACCATTCCTTAAGGACCAATGAAGAAACCCCTATGGGGGCTGGGTCTAGACCCTTCAGATCCCTCTCCGAAGAGCCTTGTCTGGGTTTTCCATATATTTAAGGTTTCCAGTTCACCTAACCTTGTTTGTTCTATCATGCCTGCGAATTCCAGCATTTTATCTGTAGCCTACACACTTACTAACATTTCTGTTATGAAATTAAGTTGACAACATCAAATGCATGGCCTCAGGTCACCTCCCAACTCTGCATCCATCCAATTCTTGGTTAACTTAAGTGATTCACATATGACCTCCCACCTTACTCCCCTACCTGAGCCAGCCTGTCTCTCCTTTGGCTTTCCTACTTCAGTGTTCAGGCCAGGGTCTGATGTCTGTGTTGTAGAAAGGATGCTGTAACTGGGAGAAATATCACTGAGACAAGTAGTGGGCTGGCTGGAGGTGGGGACCATTCAGATTAAGAAGCAAAAGTTAAAGAGATGAGCACCTAAACGGTCAACTCCAAGACATTCAATAACCTCAGGCACCTTGCTGAGGAAGCAAGTGGTAGCTTTCCAGGGGGATGTTCCTGAAAGTCCCATAGATATCCCATTTCTTCACAAGTATTTACAGAGGACCTACTATGTGTCTAGCACTTTACTAGTTACTGAGGCTATAATAGTGTGCAGGACAGAACTAAGAGTTTACTGTCACTATGAAGCAAATAGAAGCCTAGACATCAAAATCTTCATACTAACTTTACTAATAAATCACCTTGGTGGGACATCTCACCTCCTTGTAACTTAGTTTCTCATCTGCATAATGTACGAGTAAAAAGATATTGAATAATGCTGCGACGAAGGTCTCTTTCAAGCATGATGAACTCAAGTCTGTTTTCCTGAAACATTCAATATCCCACATTCCTTGTTGGTGGCTTTTCTCAACTTTGCCTTTTGCAGAGGTGGTGGGGAGGGTTTCTGCTGGGCAAGTTCTTCCCATTTTCATAATAGAGTTATGCACTCCCCTCTGTAGGTCTTTAATCTTCCAGCATTTATCCCATCAGTTCTGTCTCCAGTGAGCCCTTATCCCAAGATGTTTGTCTATTAAATTAAGAGTTTTGCAGAAGGGGAGAGCCATTTAGAGGCTGTAAATCACCGGGCAGTCTTTTAGCTGCTCTCTGCTCGGAGCCCCACTGCATCATCGAGCACTCATCCTGCCGCTGCCTCCCCTCGGGCCTTGGCTCTCAGAGACAGACAGCTCTGGAGCGTGGAACCCGCACAGACTTGCCTGCTCCAAAACCTGCTCCAGTCTCTGGGGCCAGCTTGTCCTGGGGCTGAGCTGATGGGGAATTTATGTGAGTTCTTCATTAACCCTCAAGAACCACAAGGACAACTCAACTCTCTTACAGGTTCTTCTTTCACCTCCTTCCCTGCACCCAGACCCTTGCTTGATACCCCAGCTTTAATAACTGTAACCTTTGACCCTGTCCCTGACTTGAGATTACAAAGAATATGGCAGGAAAATAACACTTCCCATGTATTATCAACCAGTTCCTGTATGTAGCTTGTCATTTGTATTTTCATTTTTTACCTGGAAGTTGAATGATATTGTTATTCTCATCTTACCGATAAAGAGACTGAGGCCAAGACAGATTATATTAAAGTGCCCGGGTTTTTATGACTTATTAGTGGTAGAAATGGGATTTTGAATCTGAAGCTGTTTTATACCAAAGCCTGTGATATATATTCATTCATGCATAGTGTTTTTTGAGTGACTACTATGTGTCATGCCAGGTGCCAGGCTAGTGTTGCCACAGGAACCAGAACAGTTAAGATTCCCACACTCTCCTATAGTGTACAGTCTGCCCTGCAGTGGGATACATCCCCACCAGGACACCAGAGGCATTGCTGCAAGTTCTTTGTCCCTCCCTCCTAACTTGCCAATGACGTTTCTATCCCTGGCCCCTCACACTCTGATTGGGATCCTATTAAAATCTAACTCTTGTCATGTCTATCTCTTTGGCTCTCAGGAAATTGCCGTAGACTCCCCAAGCCACACCCACAAGGAGCCCTTGTTAAGGCATCGCACAGGCTTGCGGTAGACTGCCCAGCGGCTCTACTACACAGTGTGTCTTTCCTGTTGCTTTAGATTGTCCCCTCTTGTCCTTCCTGTCTTGTGCTTCCCTACTCCTTGGGAGGCCTCCAGGTCCTGCCTCAACCTCTCTACCTTCTTGTTCCAACCTGCTGCATTTTACCTTCCTGTGCCTGCTTCACAAGGCTTATCAGACTTCAAAGCAATCACATGCAATGGTGGCACATAGAGACAGGACCAAGAGGTGTGTTCTCCATATATCTGACTCATTCCTCAAGGACCTCCTGACCTCGGGCTGCCCCTAGAGACCTGCCTTCCTGGATGCCTCCTCCTCCTCTAAATGCCACAATGCCCCTCAGTGACCCTTCCCTGCTCCTACTCATCATGGATGCCTCCAGCTTCAGGAGAAGCTATCACAGGTAAAGGTGGCATTATGGGTTTATCAATAATATGTAGAATGGGAATCACGCAGTATCAGAAATCAGAAGACTTGATTCAAGATCCAATTCTACAAATATCAGCTCTGAGATACTGGTCGTATCTCACACACTCTCCGGGGACTCTCTTATGTATTAAATGAGAACATCAATGGCCATGACGGCTTTATCATGGGTTTACTTGGGTAGGTTGAACTACATTTCTCAGAATTCCCTTTCTTATACTTCTCTGGTTAGGTTGCACCACAAGGGAGATCCCTGGAATGTTCTGGAGGGTGGACTAGCAGCCATTTGATATCTCACATGTTATTACCGGTCTGCTGATGCATCTTATTGATTGGAGCAGTAGCCGGGCCCTCAACTCTTCTACTTTCCTCTCGGTCCTCCTTCTGCTTCTACCACTGCTAGGCCAAGTGTGTGAGGGTTGATCTGTGACAAAGGATACCTATGGCCTCTGTAGGATACCTACATCATCAGGGCCAGAGCCAACAAGAACTAACATGGCTTTCAGTCCACCTTCATGGGGTTCCAGCTTGTGCGTGTGGGTTGAGTCTGTCCTGAGTCTCTCCCACTTTACATCCATCTTTACTTCCCGACGTCCAGCCCTTTGAGCTTTGAGCCTCTGCATCAGATGCAGAGACAACAGCCTTCAAGAGACACTTAACCAGCTCTCATAATTGCATAAGGCCAAAAACCTGCAACAGGAACTCGTATGTATAGGTATAAGTGTGTGTGATGAGCCTGCATTTGTGTGTGTGTGTGTGTGTGTAACAATAGTTCTGCTTCTCTGGTTGAACCTTGACCATATAAGTACCTGTACCATTTTTTTAAAAAATCACAAAACTCAAAAGCATAAAAGAATAACCATGAGCTCATAGACCTGCAAGTCAGCTGAGGGGACGCTTCATGCAGTATTTCTGTGGGTTCCCTGGAGTTCCATTGTGTTTCATTCTAGAGCTCAGGGGCAGCAGTTAATTGGGGGAAGCCCTACTCCTAGAGATGACAGAAGCTTGAGGGGACAAGCTCCACCAGACAACCACATTTCAAGTCCCTGAGTATATCATATTTACTAACATCCCATTGGCCAAAACAAATCACATGTCTAAGCTCCAAGTCAAGAGGTGGAGAAATACACTTGCCTTTTGTGAGAGGAACTGCAAATGGGCATGGGAAAGTGGATGGCTACAGACTGAAGGACTGGGGGCCACACTTACAAGATAGTGCCCCCTACCAGCTCTGCCATTACTAGATATGGCTATGAAGGAACTGAGACATGGCTTTTCTAGTTCCAGTTCTGCTAAGTAGCCGTGGGTTATCAGGTAAGTCAATTCAGAACACTTTGTCTGGAAAATGAGAAGAATAATGCTTATCTCTGAAATAAGACCAATTGGATTAGATCTTTTGACAATTCATTGATTTAGGAAGAAAGATGGAATTGTAGAGTCATCAAATATTGGAAATAAAGAGGTGATTATTTTCTGTTTTATTCAGACATTTAAAAATTCTTTTGTTTTAAAATACATTTTGTAATACAACTTTTAAATCGTAAGTAAAAATGAAAAACTGCCTTCAAAACTCCAATACCTAATTCCATATTCCATACTCCTCTCAATGAAAATCACTGTTGAAATTTTGCTTACCTCTTTCCAAGTCTTTTCATGACTTTATGATAGGCATCTATTACACATGCATGATTGTATTCTTTCATATTGTAGCTTGCTCTTTTACTTTGCTGTGTCTTGGTTATGTTTTTATTTTAGTCTATGTAGATCTACTTCATTCTTTAAAATATGTCTAGCATTCCAAAGAGCAAATCTACCAGAATATAAAAAATATTTAACTTTTTATCTGTTAATGATCACTAAAATTCTTCCAGGTATGTCTTAACAAACCCAGTGTTAAAGTCTGTACTTACCTTTGTGCAATATGAGAATGTTTTCTGTAAGATAGACACCTAAGAAATTTCTGGGTTGAAGAGTATTCACATTTTTGAAGGATAATAGTATCCTTCAAAAAAAAAAAAGAAGGTGTCCTGACCCAATTTATAAACTCACGCACATTATATAGAAGTACCATTTCTCCAAATCTTTAACAACACAAAATATCATCAATTTTTAAGATTTTTCTATTTTGCTAATTTGATGGGTTGCATGGTTGTCACAAGAGCTGTTACGATGAATGATGTTAATAGGCACAGGCAAAGGACATGAGTCCCTTTAAAATTAGTAAAGCATACTAAGCCTAATGGCATGAAGACTTGCAGCGTTCTCTCCATCGGAGAGGCAAGTTTTGTTGACCTTAAATCCTTCACAAAGAAGCACTTTGCAGATGATACCACCCAAACCGAGTAGAAATCCTACCTAGCCTGCAAAAAGCTCAGTTGTGGTAGGCAGAATGATGGTCCCCCAAAGATGCCCATGTTCTAATCAACAAAACATGTGAATATGTTACCTTACATGACAAAAGAAAAAAGATTGCAGGGGCGATTATGGTTAATAATCTTGAGATGGGGAGAGTAGCCTGCATTATCCAGGTGTGCCCAAGTAATCATATGACTCCTTAAGAACAGAGAACCTTCCAAGCTGTAATCAGAGAGAGCTATGTCTACAGAAGAATGGTCAGAGAAATGCTTTGAAGATGGGGGAAGCCCCCCTAGCGCCTGCAGAATGTAGTGCAGCCCCGCCAACGTCTTAATTTTAGCCCAGTGAGCTCCATGTCAGATTTCTAAACGACAGAACTGCAAGATAAACTTGTGTTGTTTAAGCCACTACTGTTTGGGGTAATTTGTTACACTAGCAATACAAAAGTAACATAGCCACCCTCACTGTGTTTGGGGGTTGGGGGTGAGGGTAGTGATTATCTCCTTTTGGCTTCTTCCTGATATTCTTATATGAGTAGGAGTACACTCTGAAATAATGATAAGGCTGGTGGTGGCTGTAATCCCAGAACCTTGAGAGGCCAAGGGGAGGATTGTTTGAGGCCATGAGTTTCAGACCAGCCTGGGCAACACAGCAAGACCCTGTCTCTACAAATTAAATAAATAAAATAACAATTAAAATTATAGAATAGTAAATACAAAACCAGTAACATAGTTGTTTTATTATCATTATCAGGTATTATGCACTATATACATAATCGTATTACAATACTTTTACATGACTAGAAGCACACTAGGTTTTGTTACAGCGGCACCACCACAAACACAAGTACTGCCTTGCACTATGATGTTACAGTGGCCAGGATGTCATTAGCAAATAGGAATTTTTCATCTCCATTATAATCTTATGGAGGCCACTGTCATATATGTGGCACAACAATATTTTGTTGACCAAAACATCATGTGGCACATGACTTTATGTGTGTGTGTGTGTATAGATATACATATACATATTTTACATATATATATAACAAATATAAAACAATTTTACAATTTGAAGGACTGGGAGGAATAGTTGCAATAGGTATAACAGACAAAAGATTTGTGTAAAAATATGTAAATAATTTTAACAAGTCATTATCACAAGGCAAAGAGCTCATTTGATTAATTAGCCAAAGCTCTAAGCCAGCAATTTAAAAGTGGCTAATTAATATATGAAAAACTATTTAAGCTCCCTCATAATTAAATAAATTAAAATTTAAGCACAATTAAGGTATCATTTTTCATTAAGTCAAACAGACCTGAATATTGCATCTGTGTCTGCTAGGTGGGTGAGACCTGTAAAACATGTATAAATTGACCTTCAGTTAATTTTTATAGCAAATACTGACACATGTTCTATGGTTCTTGTCAATTCCTTGTACTTGGTGGGTAGGCAGGAGGGTATGATAATTGTTATCATAAGAGACGACAGCTCCATGTGTGTTATTGCCCCTGAAGACCTTCCAGTGGGATAAGATGTGGAGGTGGAAGACAGCCGTATTGATGATCCTGACCCTGTGTAGGCCAAGGCTAAAGTGTGTATTGTCTTAGTTTTTAACAAAAAAGTTTGAAAAGTAAACAAAAAAATTAAAAAATAAAAATTTCATAAAAATATAAAGAAATAAAATATTTTTATACAGTTACATAAAATATTTGTGTTTTAAGCTACATGTTACAACAAAAGAGTCAAAAAGCTTAAAAAGTTAAAAAGTATATAAAGTAAAAAATTATAGCAAGATAAGGTTAATTTATTATTACGAAAGAAAAAGATTTCTTCTATAAAGTTAGTATAATCTAAGTGTACAGCATTTATAAAGTCTACGTAAGCGGGCAGTAGTGTCTTAGGCCTTCACATTCACTCACTACTCACTCACTAACTCACCCAGAGCAGCTTCCAGTCCTGCAAGTAGGGACAACCTGACTTCCTTCTTTCCAATCTAGATGCGCTTTATTTTTTTCTCTTTCACACTTACTCTGGCTAGGACATAAAATAGGATTCAAACTTTATCCTTATATGAAAAACTAACTTTTACAAACACTGTTTATTAAATAATTGATCATTTCCATATTGACGAAAATGTTATTTCTATAATGCACTGCATTTTCAATATGCCTGCATCCCTTTCTTGAGACCCCATTTTTATCTACCATCCTATTATGCAAATACCACATTTTTAAATTTGTCATGGCATTATTTTTTGATATCTAATAGGGCAAAGCTCTTCTCATTGTTCCTCTGTTTCAAATTATTTTTATGAATCTCAAGTTTTGTGTTTTTTTAATATCTCCCAGTTAAGTCTTGGACCAAAGTTGTGATACCTCGCTATGTTTTTTTAAAGTGGGGTGTTCCTGGCCAATGAAAAGTAGGAAGATCTGGAAGGGAGTCAAAATGTAGAAGAAGGGACAGGCACAGAATAAATTTTTTTCTTTGTTTGGCTTTTAGTGTGAGGGCAGTTTCCAGTTGTGGTGCCACAGAAGGCAACTAACACTCCAATAATCCACAGCGTTTTTGCCTCAAGAACCAAGAGACTGGCTTAGGGTAAACTGCCGACGTAGGAAAGTGAGGGGGCAACCTGGAAAGAAGTATACAATTCTGTGCCTGAAAACGAAATCTCTCCTGACCCCTAAACCACACATATGCCAGGCAGATGGCAAAGGCCCAGTTAGGGGGAAGAGCACGGCTGACCTAAGATTTGAGCCTCTATGTAGGAGAATTTGCAATTTGAGATCATCCAACTAAATGTTCTCCTTAAAAATATATCAACACTCTATAGAGGAGCAGGATAACAAAATCTCAGATCTCCACAATATAACCATCACAATGTTCAGAAGGCATAAAAAATTACTTGTTATTCAAAGAACCAGGAAAATGTTACCCATTCTCAAGAGAAAGATAATCAATGAAGGTCAACCCTGAGATAATCCAAATATTAGTATTATCAGACAATAACTTTAAAGCAGTTGTTATTACTATACTTACTGAGGTAAAATACAATATGCTTGTAATAAAAGAAAATATAAGAATTCTCAGCAGAGGAATTGAAGGACCAACTAAAAGAACAACAACAACAAAAAAAAAACTTTAAAGAACCAAATAAAAGTTTTAGAACCAGAAATTACAATATCTGATTTTAAAGAAAATCAGTGAGTGAACTTAAAACCAGAATAAGCCTAACAAAAGATGGAGTCATTAAACATGGAGCTAGAACAAAATAAATAATTCATTTGTGGAACAGAGTAAAACAATTTAAAAAAAGAAGAAAAGCTTCAGAAACTTGTGGAACAATATCAAAAATCTAAATGTATATCCTTGTAATATAAGAAGGAAAAGAGAAAGACTAAAACAGAAAATTATTTGAGGAAATAATGACCAGAAATTTCCCCAACTTGGTGAAAGACCTAAACTTACAGATGCAAGAAGCCACAAGCAGGATATGTATGAAAACAGCATGCTCAGGCACATCATAGTCAAACTGGTAAAAATAGACATAAGGAGAAGATAATGAAAACAACCAAAAACTGCACACAGGAAAATAATAATAGGAATTGATCACTGACTTTTCATCAGACACTGCAAAAGCCAGAAGATAGTTGGACAGCATCTTTGAGATGATAAGAAAAAAATAACCTGTTAATTCAGAATTTTATATTCTACAATAATGCCCTTCAAAAATGAAGGCAAAAATAAAAACATATTAAGATATTAAAGCTAAGAAGATATGCCACCAGCAAATCTGTAAAATCTGTATCAAATGAAATGGCAAGGATGATATTCAGGCTAAAAGAAAATAAGACCAGAGAGAAAATAAGATCTTCACAAGTGAAGGAAGTGCATCATACATGGTAAATTTCTGTGTAAATATAAAAGGCTATTTTTATCACCAATATGGAGAATGAAGAATGAAGATGAGCTTATCACCACAGATTTTACAGATATTAAAAAATAACAAGAGAATATTATAAATCATTTAATACCAACAAATTTGACAACTTTGAATATAAGAAAAAATTATTTAAATATTACAACTGACCTAAATTGATATCAGAAATATGAATAGCCCATTATTGAGGTTAAATCTGTTATTGAAGATCTTGAATCAATGAAACCGAAGGCTCAAAAGGGTTTGTCTGGTGAATTCTACCAAATATTTAAGAAGGAAATAACTAAGTCTTTTAAAACATAAAGGAGGAGGGAATATAGCCCAATGCATTTTATGAGACCAGCATAACTCTCATATCAAAACTCATAAAGATGTTACAAAAAATGAAAATTATAGACCAATCATGAATATTGACACAAAAATCTTTAAAAAGGTATTAGCAAATAAAATATAATATATAAAAAAATAGTTTATCATGATCATGAAGGGCTTATCCCAGGAATGCAGATTGGTTTTACTTACATTCTCTGAATTGTTCATTTTAAAATGGTTAATTGTATAGTATGCAAATTTTACCTCAATTAAAAATGCATGTAAGTCACCATATTAACAAAATAAAGAATAAAGCAATACAATCTTTTCAATAGATGCAGAAAATGCATTTATGTAAAATCCACAGCAAATTATGATAAAACTCAGAAAATGAGGAATACAAGGAAACTTCTTCAAACCAAATAAGGGCATCTATAAAACGTACAGATAACATCATCCTTAATAGTGTGGTATTGAACACTTTTCCCCTATGGTTAGGAACAAGGAAAGAATTCTCCTCTCACTACTTCTCAACATAATACTGAAAATACTAACCATTTTCAATAAAAATAAAAAGATGCAAAGGGCATAAACGTCAGAAAGGAAGAAGTAAAACTGTCTATGTGAAAATGACATAATTCTTTACAAAAAAATCGTAAGGAATCTAAAGGTTACTATGAGATGTAATAAGTAAAATTAGCAAACTTGCAGAATACAAGATTTTGTTAAAACGTCAATTGTAACCACTGTACACCTATTAGAATGGCCAAAGTCCAGAACTGTAACAACACCAAACATTGACAAAGATGTGGAGCAACGAGAACTTTCATTTATTGCTCATAGGAATATAAAACTGTACAGTCACTTTGGAGGATAGTTTGATGGTTTCTAACAAAACTAAATATATTTTTACCATATGATCCAGTAATTATGCTCCTTGGTATTTACCCAAAGAATTTAAAAACTGATGTCCACACAAAAACATGTACAGAGATGTTTATAGCAGCTTTACTCATAATTGCCAAAACTTGGTAGCAGCCAAGATGTCTTTTAGTAGGTGAATGGATAAATAAACTGGTACATCCAGACAATGGAATAATATTCAATGAAAAAAAAAATAAGAGCTATCAAGCCATGAAAAGATATAGAGAAATCTTAAATGCATATTACTAAGTAAAAGTAGACAATTTTAAAGCTAGATACTATATTATTCCAACTGATATTCTATAAAAGACAAAACTATGGCAACAGTATAAAGATCAGTGATTGGCAGGGTCTAGGGGTGGGTGGCATGAAGAGGTGGAGCATAGAGGATTTTTTTTTAGGACAGTGAAAATATTCTGTATGATATTGTAATGGTGGATACATGCCATTATACATTTGTCCAAACCCACAAAATATTACACACTTAGAATGAACTCTAAGGCAAACTATGACATCTGTGTGATAATGATTTGTCAACACAGGTTCATCAGTTGTCACAAAAGTATCACATGGGTTGGGGATGTTAATAATGGAAAAAGCTATGCATGTGTGAGGTAAGAGGTATATGGGAAGTCTCTCTACCTTCTGATCAATTTTGCTGTGAATCCAAGACTTCTGTAAAAATAAAATCTATTTTAAAAAGTAATTTACATGTTGTTAAAATTTATGGAACTATGCATGTATGATTTTTGCCATTTATGTATATATCTCATACTTCATTTAAAAATCAATTATAGTTTTGCTGGATAAAAAATTCCAGGTTGGCCATTATTCTGTTTTAGAAGATTGAGGATGGGTCCTTATTTCTTTCTGGCTTGTAAGGTTTCAGTTGAGAAGTCTGCAGTTAGCCTGATAGGTTTTCTCTTGTAGGTTATCTGCTGTTTTTGTCTTACTACTCGAAGGATTGCCTCTTTCATGTTTACTTTGGCTACCCTAATAACTATGTGACGTGATGATTGCCTTTTCACATTGAGACTCCCAGGAGTTCCGTATGCTTCTTGTATCTGGATATCAAGATTTCTGGCCAGGCCAGGCATATTTTTCTCCAGTATTTCATGAAATAAGTTTTCCAGCCCTTGTGTATTTCCTTCTTCTCCCTCTGGGATTCCAGTGATTCTTATATTTTGCTTCTTTATGTAATCCCACATTTCTTGTATGTTTCGGTCTTGTCTCTTGTTTCTGTGTTCTTTTTCTTCATCTGATTTGCTTAGCACATAGGCATTATCTTCAAGCTCTGAGATTCTTTTCTCTGCATGATTCATTCTATTCTTGAGCCTTTCCATTGTATTTTGAAGTTCCTTGAATGCCTACTTCATTGCCAAGATTTCTGTTTGGTTTTTCCATAGTATTTCAATTTATTTAGAGAATTTTTCATTCATTTCCTGAATTGTTCTTGTAGTTTCTTTATGTTGGGATTCTATTTTCTCTTCAATTCCATTGAGTTTTCTTAAAATCCATATTTGGAATTCTTCCTCTTTCTGTTTAATCATATTGTGTAAGTTGGTATCTATTGATTCAGATTGAATATTTTCTTTTGGAGGTGACTTTCCCTCTGATATTTCACATTTCCTGTGTTCTTTTGCTGATTCTTTCTCATCAGGCTACTTTGTCAAGGACTGAGGGTGCTGCAACTGGTTTATGGAGTTAATTCTGGGTCCCCAAAGGGATGTTACTTGACAATGCTGGGGAGATGCACTCTGGTCCTGTATTGTCTTAGAGGAGTTTAATCCTGTTGTGTTATCTCTGACCTGTTGTCTTCACCTTCTGCTTATGGATATTAGTGAGTTTTGATCCCTTGCTTAGACTCCCAGGAGCTGGACCACTCTTGTGTATATCACTCCACTCTTGACCACTAGTTTGAGGTGGAAGGCACTGTCTTGTGCTATGCAGTTACCCTCTCTTTTGTTTGTAGTTTGCATGGTTATCAAGGTATTCCAACACCTTTGTATTGAGCTCTAAACCCCTAAATGGGATATACAGGTGCCTCAGTCTTTCAGGAGTGTCATGCCACTCCCAAGGGTAACTTGAACCCTGTTACCACTTTAGATGGGGTGAGAAGAGCAACAGGTATTGGTGAGCCTAAGAGAGTATACTTCAGAGGTTGCTTGATCTGCAGCTAGGGGATAGCTGCTAATATGTTATTCAGGGCTTTTTTGCCACTCTTTTGAAGCATCTCCTTATTTGGGGGCATCAATTGGTGCAATTGCTAAGGACTCTGGTTGAGATTTTCCTTCCCAGACCACAAGCCCCTAGCTTGTCTACAGCCTGGGTACCAAGGGCAAGCCCTTGTGTTATGATCTTATCAGATGATCAAAACTGACCTGCTGTACCAAGTCAGCAATCTATCCCCTTTTGCTTAGTTCCAAGATCCCACAGATTGAAGCTAGTCACACAGGGAAAGCAACTGTTCTCCTGTCTCCCTGCCTTCAAAGGCTGTGTCTATTCTGACAGGCTGGGGGAGGGGTGTTGGCTGAGACTGCTGCAGGTCCCAGCCCAGAAAATGTCTTTTCTCGTTTCTCCCCTCCTCCAAGGGCAGGATCTGCCCTGCAGATGGGAAAATAAGCTTCCTTCCTGGGTGATGGGCACTTCCTGGGTCCACCGGGCATCTCAGCCCAGGAAGTGTCTAGTCTCATTACTGCACCCCTTCAAGGGTGGGGTTTTTCTAGTTGGTATGAAGTACACATCTCAGGGCTGCTGGAGAAGCCCTGCCCAAGGCCGTTGAGGGTCTCAGACCACAAAGTGGCCTGCTTTGCTACTCCACCCTTCCAGAGTCAGGGTCAGTCCCTTCAGCTTGAAATACCAGTGGCCTGGTCACAGCCAAGGGCTGTCCACCACCACAGAGCATCTCAGCCCAGAAAGCGGCTTCTTTCACTACTCCACCCTTCCAAGGGTGGGATCTGACCATTTGGTGTGAGACACTGGTGACTGAGTTGAGGCAAAGAGGTGGCCATGGCTCTTAGCTCAAATAGCAGCCTCCTTCGTTACTACACCATTTCAGGGGAGGGCCCTTTCCCTTGGGTGCAAAGTTCCCCAGGGCAGTGATCTCGCCATGAATCTTGGCTCAGAAAACAGCCTCTTTCACCACTCACAAAGTGGCCTCTTTCACTATTCCACCATTCCAGTGGTGGAGTCTGTCCCTTTGGCGCTAAGCACCCGGGGAGCCAAGTTGCAGGAAAGTGGCTTTGGCGATCTCGCCATGGGTCTCGCCTCCAAAAGCAGCCTCCTTTGCTACTCCACCCATCTAGAGGCAGGATCTGTCCCTTTGGTGTGAAACGCAGGCAGCTGGGTGGGACAGGGGGCTGCCCAAGACTGCTTGGTGACTCAGCCAAGATAGTGGCTTCTCTTGTTATTCTACCCCTTCAAAGGCAGGGTTTGACCTGCTGGCGTGAAAAGGCCAGCAGCTGGGTTGTGAGAGAAAGTGGCTTATCTTGTTATTCCTCTCCTCAATGGGCAGGAATTGCTTTGCCAGGCAGGGGCAGGGGTGTTGCCTGAGTACATTGCCTGGGCAACACTCCACAGCAATTTTAGGCTATGGACACCCAAAATGGTGGTTACGCACTAACAGGGAGCCAGTGCTGGGGGTGACTGCTTGGCGGGTAGTCGGTGCTGGGTTTGACATGCTGTCTCTAAGAGCTGCCTGGTGAGCCCACTGCTTCCCTAACACACTGACTCATGACTGTTCAATAGGAGGGATCTGTACTCTGTCCCACTCTGAGCCAGCCAAATCTTTGGTGGTTTCCAAGGGCAGAGTCTCCTTTTTGGTGTTCACCTCACTTGTTCTGGTCTTGACAGCCCCTAGAAGTGAGAAGCCTGTCTCCAAGCTCCCTCCTGCAGAACTGGGAAGTGTCCACTTGGACCAGTCCCTCCCCCACCAAAAGCAGACCCAGGACATTGCACTGGAGAGTTCAAAATGTTTCCCCCTCTTGTCTCTACTTCACACAGGCTGTCTGCCATGCTACAACTTCCAATGACTTCAGGTGCTTCCCTGCCTGCGTGGATGTGGAGTTCGGTGGTGGAAGAGTCATCTTCCTGTGGGTCAGATCACACTGCCCCATCCAGCGGATGGGTGCAACCATACCACACTCTATTTCCTATTGTGTATCTCGCACTCTCCAGACTTTGCAGTCGATTCTCTGATTCACCTTTTTTCCTCCTAGCACTGCTTGTCCCGTTCTGCTTCTCTGCAGATTCACCATGCTGATCTTGTGGGAGAGCAATCCAGTCATGTGTAGCTGTCCACATTCTTCATCTCCTACTCTGGGAACAGAGAGCCAGGAGGTCACCCCTAGTCTGCCATTTCCCCTCCTCCAATGTGTACCATGTTTTTATACCTCATAGAATCAGCCCCTCCACCTCATATTTTTCTTCAAAATTGTCTTCGTTATTCTCAGGCATTTGCTCTTTCACAAACATTTTAGAATCAGCTTGTCAAGTTACACACACACACACACACACACACAAATCCTTGTTACAATTTTGATGGGAATTATATCCAATACTATTTCACTTTGCCATCCATGAACATAGTATATCACTCCTTTTATTTAGGTTTATGTTATCTTTGTGTGTACTTGTGGGGAGAGACTGATAGTTCCCAGCCAATATTCATGTGCAGCTCTACATTTCCCACCCTTCTCTGAAGATATGTTAGGTGGTTGAGCAGTTAAGAGCCAGTTTTCCTCTTCCATTCCTTCTTGCTTCCTTCCATAACTAATAGGCCACATATTACAGATGACATTGTCACAAGTTGGAAACTTCCAGGAATCCTGAGTCACTTCTTGAAGGAAAGCTGTGCAGGGGAGACACCTGGCGCACATTAACTGTGACTGGAGCAAGAAATAAATCTTTGTTATGCAATAACATGGAGATTTCAAGGATTATGTGTTACTGCTGCAGAGCTGAGCATCAGCCTGATTAGTTTAAAAGTCTTGTGTATCATTTACTTATTCCAGGGTATCTTATAGTGTTTTTTTAAAATTTTATTTTCTAATAATTTGCTACTGATGGATAGGAGCATAATTAAATTTATATATTGATCTTATACCTAACAACCTTGCTAAACAATCTTACTAATAATTGTCCCATACTTTTTTATTTTTCTATGTAGATAATCATATAATCTATAACAAATGGCAGTTTTATTTCTTATTTTTCAATCTTATAATCTTATAGCTATTATTCCTTTTTCTTGTCTTACTGAACTGCCTAAGACCTCCAATACAATGCTGAACAGAAGTGGTAATACCACACATACTTCTATTTTTCCTGGCTATAAAACAAAAGAGTGATTAAAACATTTCACCATTTGGTTTAATGTTTATTGTAGGTTTTTATAGGCATCTTTTATTAGGTAAATGAAGTTTACTTCTATATCTAGTTTTCTAAAAGCTTTTATCATCAATGGATACAGAATTTTGACTAAAGGTTTTCTGAATCTATTAATTGATTGCCTATTATGAGCCAGGCACTAATCATGTTTTTCACTCATTTCAACTATTTCAGAATATTATTGGGGTACAAACGTTTTGGTTACATGAATTGCTTTTGTACAATTTGAGTCAGAGTATGCCCATTCCCCAGAGAGTGTGCATTATACCCATTAGGTGTGAATTTTGCCCTCCCCTCCTACCCCCTACTACCTGCTTGATTTCCCATGAATGCTATTTCCATATGAGCACATAAGTGTTGACTGATTAGTTCCAATTTAATGGTGAGTACATGTGATGTTTATTGTTCCCTTCTTGTGAACTTCACTTAGAAGAATGGTCTCAAGTTCCATCCAGGTTAATACAAGTGGCATTAATTCACCAATTGTCCTTATGGCTGAGTAGTACTCCATTGTACACATATACCATATTTTATTTTATTTTATTTTATTATTAATTTGAAGGAAATATGAGTACAAACATTTTGGTTGCATTTTATATCTTTGCCTCTCCCTAGCAAGGGTTAGATGTATGCCCCTCCGCTCCACAATGCTCACCACATCCTTCATCCATGGGTCTACCCCACCAACTCCCAAATCCTTGGTAAACACCACCACCATTTGAGCACCGCAGTGTTAATCAGTCAGTACCAATTTGATGGCGAGTACATGTGGAGCCCATTCTTCTGATCTTGTGTCACCTCACTTTGGATAATGGGCTTAAGCTCAAGCCAGGACAATATGAGTGGTGCTAGCTCACTGTCATTTCTTAGAATTGAGTAATATTCCATTATAAATATATGCCATTTTAATAATCCACTCATGAATTGA
>CAUYPO010078693.1:0-15462 GCA_963574435.1 Cheirogaleus major
GGGTCTTAATGGGTTGCTTAAGCCTAGGGCCATAAGCCAGAGTTTGAGATAAGCACAGACAAGCAATGCAGCCACAAAAGGGGAACTTTGTTCCCATTCCTTCCAGCCTGGGCCCCCCCCCCTCCGTGACTGCACCTGTCTTAGGTTGACCCCCCTCTGCATGAGGGGATTACCTGTCATCGGCTAAACAGCCGTCCCATGAGCTCAGGCAGTACCCCATAAGGGCAAGGTGTTTATCAAGTGGCCTCCAGACCCCAGGGCTGTGGGGCTGGGCAACATTCGCTTACATGCAGATCAAACTCTTTGTTACGCCTTCAAGCAGCAACCCTGTTTGTTAGGTAAACCTAAGCCGGAATGTATGACTCTTATGCCGCTCTGGGCTGGGCACGTATTCCTTCCCCCAAGATCAATTCTTAAGCTGCACAATTATATGGCAAGTCTGCTACACTATGTACCCCATAAATATGTACAATTATTATGTGACACTTTAAAAATAAAATTAATTTAAATTAAAAAATTAAATCATAGCTGGGTGCAGTGGCTCATGCTTATAATCCTTGCAATTTGAGAGGCCAAGGCAGGAGAATTGCTTGAGGCCAGGAGTTCGAGACCAGCCTGAGCAAGAGTGAGACTCCTGTCTCTCCAAAAAATAGAAAAATTAGCCAGGCATGATGGTGCATACCTGTAGTCCTAGCTACTCGGGAGGCTGAGGCAGGAAGATCACTCAGCCCAGGAGTTTGAGGTTGCTGTGAGCTATGATCATACCACAGAGCATTCATTCATTTATAAACAAACAAATAATGCTATGTTCTTCCTACCAGGCCACAAAGCCCTTTAAGACAGGGATTATAGCAACAGTACCATCAGTGGGTAGGTCTGGAATTACTCTTGATGCCCCCGTGAATCCCTAAATTAGTGAGAGGGTATATGGGCATTTCCATTGTAGATATCTACAAAGCTTACCATGTGGAGTCCTAAAACTTAAGATTTTTGCCTCAATTTGCCTGCCTAGGCTCTTGGTCCACCAATGTGAAAACACTGTCTTAAGCCTAGGTGGAAACACAGATGGACATGCAAGTTTGCAGATGGGAAAATTGATAAGAGACTGATGAGTTTAATTTTGGAAATGATGAAGGTGAGGGCTGTGGACACCAACTTCTAGATAAGAAACATCAAGACTCAGACCACATGAGAGGAAAAAGATATAGGACACAAGAGGCTAAGTAAAAACTGTATAGACCCAAACTTGAATAGAAAAAATGAGTATGAATTTATGATGTATTTTATCTTGGGGAAAAAAGTATTTCCTAGGTTTACTTATTGAAAAGGCCTAGAAACCATGATCAATGCTGTAGCAACTAACACTCCAGCACACAGTCGTGGTCTCCAAATACCATTTCCCATTCAAAGGAACCTGGTATCTTTTGTGGGAAAAACAAGCTGATTTCAGACCTTGGGAACAAAATGTACAAGTTAATTCTGGGCCATACAGCCATAACAGAAGCAGGAAAATTATTAAAGACCACTGGGTCAAAAGAACTCAGGAGTCAACTTGAAGACTCTCATAGTCCAAAGATGAGATGATTTGAACAACAATAAGAATAGCTGCAATGGATCGACACATCAAATATATTTAAATCTATGAATTCATAACGATATTTTTAAAAATCTCAATGATGATATTTGGATGACATTAGGCGACAAACTCATTTTTCAAACTGGTTATTAAAGGGAATGAATCAACATTTATTCTGCCTTTCCTGTACAGATTGTATGCCAGGGTAACAAATGTTTGATGAGAAGTTTCTGTTTCTAGGAGTATTTCAGCTAATAAAAAAAGAAGGAATGATCAACTTAGAGCACCACCATTTTGTAATTTCTAATGAATACCTGGGTCTAAACAATGATCATCAATGGTTGCTAAGATCACAAATAGACAATCATTTTTTTTTTTTGCCTCCTGATAGAAGTACACTAAACCCATTCATATAGTATTCTTGCCAGAATACTGAACCCTAAACTAATCAACTACTTGATTGACTTACCAATGTATAAGAAATATAGGGACAGAAGAATATGTTAAATGACATCATAGGGAAGCAGTCAGAAAAACCCACATGGTTGGAAGTTGTACAGGATAAATAACCCAGTTTTGTCAACAAATACATCACAAGGGAGAAAAAAAAGAGAGAGGGGGAACCAACAGATAAAAGTCTTAAGAGATATAGCAACAAATTGTAATGTATGAATTTTATTTGGATGTTGATTCAAAAAAAATTTTTAACTATGAGACATTTCCTCAAACAGTTAAACATAAAGTTACCATAATTCCACACTAGGTATATGCCCAACAGAAATAAAAACATATGTCCACACAAAAAGTTTTACATGAATGTTTATAGCAGCATTATTTGTAATAGCCAAAAAAGTGGAAACAACACAAAATTTCCATCAACTGATGAATGGATAAATAAAATGTGGTGTATCCATATAATGGAATATTATTCAGCAATAAAAAGAAATGAAGTACTGATACATTCTATAACATGGATGAATTTTGCAAACATTAAGCTAAGTGAGAAAGAAGTCAGTCACAAAGGACTACATATTGTATGAATCTATTTATATGAAAAGTCCAGAATAGGCAAATCTATATAGAGACAGAAAGTAGATTAGTGGTCGCCTAACGCTGGGGATGTGGGGGCATGGGGGTAGCTGGGGAAGTAGGGGAGAGGTGATAACTAAGGGTTGTGGAGTTGTTTTCTTGAGTAATGAAAATGTACTAAAATTGTAGTGATGGATTCACAACTGTGTGAATATACTAACAGCCATTGAATTGTACACTTTAAATGAGTGAATTGTATGGTATGTGAATTATATTAATGTCTCAATAAAGCTGTTAAAAAAGATAAAGCTACCAGAAATTATGAGACAACCAGTAAAATAAGAATACTGACTGGATACTTCATGATATTAAATAAGTTCTTGTTTTAGGTGTGATGATAGTTCGTGGGGTATTTTTGTTTTTTTTTGTTGTTGTTGTTTGTTTGTTTGTTTGTTTTTTGAGACAAGAGTCTCACTCTGTTGCCTGGGCTAGAGTGCCGTGGCGTCAGCCTAGCTCACAGCAACCTCAAACTCCTGAGCTCAAGCGATCCTCCTGCCTCAGCCTCCCGAGTAGCTGGGACTACAGGCATGCGCCACCGTGCCCGCCTAATTTTTTCTATATATTTTTAGTTGTCCAGCTAATTTCTTTCTATTTTTTTAGTAGAGACGGGGTCTCACTCTTGCTCAGGCTGGTCTCAAACTCCTGAGCTCAAGCAATCCTCCCTTCTCAGCCTCCCAGAGTGCTAGAGTTTGTGGGTTTTAATAAAAAGTGTTCTTAATTTTTAGAGATACCTACTGCCATATCTACAGATGAAATGATAAATTTAGGATTTACTTCAAAATAATAGGGGGGTGTTCAGTAGGGAAATGAAAGATGAAACCAGACCGGTCATGAGTTGGTCATTATTGAAGCTGGGTGATGAGCACATAGCAATTCATTATGTTATACTTTTGTATGTATTTGAAAATTTCCAAAATAAAAGAACTAGAAGACAGAAAACAACAATCTTTGTCAGGCTGTACCCCTCATTCACTGTGTGAACCTCTCTTTCTTCTGGGTTTCCTCATGAAATCTGAGGATGATAATACCTATATCTCACACCGTTCTTCTGAGGCATAAAAGTGAGGACATGTGGAAGAATGCCCTGCCAAGAGATTTATCTCCATTTCGTTTAACAAGATCAGATTCCCGACAACAGTCCGAATGAAAATCCTCTGATCGCACTCAGGGGTGCTAGGAAACCCGACTTAAGACAATAAGGATCCACAGAGCTATTCAGAGAAGTACCGACCATAGAAATCAGTCTTCCTACCACTCAATCAGTACCCCCTACGCAATGAGGGATAGTCCCAATTCAAACAACCTTGTGGTTAGGTGCCAACGGACTTTGAACAAGTGGCCTCAGGAGAGAAAAATTTAGAGTGGGAGGAGACACTTAACGTCAAGGTCTTCATTCTACTACCCCCATCGGTTTACCGCTAAGCCCTTACTTTTCCATCCGCCTCTCACAAGTTCCATCTCCAAAGCTGGAACTGGTCGGGGGGCGGGGTAGGGTGGCAGAAAGGAGGACGAGCGCCTGGGTTCCCAAAACAAAGGAGGATCTATGTGATCATGAGGAAAGGCCACCGCCTTCTCTCTCCCATCCTCACCTTACCTGACTGAATAGCAGGAGTCTTCAAGCAGGTAGATCCGTTGGATTCGATGGGAGGAAAGCGAGTGTGAGGGGGCGGGGCTACAACGGTACAGGAGCCAATGAGCGATGACACAGCGGTGTATGTCCCCTCCAGCCTCCTATTTTTGAGCCTGAGGAGCCTGAGACTTCAAAGGTCCGGAGACTTCTGAAACCTCTGCTCTTTCCGTTCACCAGACCCACCTCACCAATGGTTGGGGGTGTTTTCTTTTCCTTTCTTTATCACAGAAACTTACCCATGGGCCCTAAACAATCTGAACTCCTGAGATATCTGAGCATTTAAAGAAAAACCATTCTTTGGATCTTTGGCGATCCCGACCACCTCTACCCACAGCCCCCATACCCAGTCACTAACTGACAGGCCTCGATCTTCTTTTTGGAAGTGTCTCACCTCTGTTATGGCGCCAACTTCCCACCGGTTCTGAGAGACCAACTCAGTTATCATCTGCTGGGCAAATTCATTTCATTAAGCGCTATGATAAAACCAGCGATGTCTCTTACTGAACAGCTAAGGGACTCTTGGTGGGCTCAGCAATACAACTTGGTATTTCCTCAAACTGGTTGTGTACTGACTTACAGATGCACTCAGTACACAACACAGTGTTGAAACCACTGGTGCAGCCTCTTTTTAAAAATAATTTTTAGACCTGTGATGGAATTACCATGTCTCAGTAGCAAGCACATTAATATCCTTTCCATCTTTGTTGAAGCCACCATTTCCCAGGTTTCCCTTGGCTGAAGGACAGCCTCTAGATAAAGCACATCTAGTAATCTAACATCTGAATTTGCCAGAAGGAAAGGGCAGGAACCCAAGGCTAGACATTTGGCTCTAGAAAGAATGGAAGCTTTGTGAGGGGAAGACTGAACACCTGAGACATCTGTAGAAAAGAAAAAAGATCTGTTCACACCCAGTGCTTGTAGTTCCAGTGGACTGATTTATTGACCAATAGCATTACTCCTCCAGCTCTGATCTAGGAGATAAACACACCAGAAGCAGCAGGATTGGTAGGTGTCACCAGTAGTATACATGAGTTGTGCATGTGTGTGTACTGAGGAAGGGTATGAAGAAAAAACAATAATAGTGGTAGCCAGGGAAGATGGGGCCCAGTAGGGGCCTGCAAAGCCAGGCCCCCTCACCACCCCCAAATAATGCCCCTCCCCTTAGAAATAAAAGTGGTTCTGGATACAGTGACAACAACAGTTGCAAGTTGACATTAAGAATTACGTGTTAGATCTGCTTTGAGGGATATGTGATGTCAAGCCAAATGAACGAAGTTAGGATGTCACAGTACAGGTTGACTGGTACTTTGTTTTATCACCTTGTAGAATTTCCTTCTTTTGGACCTCTTTACTGGGTGTCATCTGGACACTTAGGCGTAGGGATTTGAAAGATATCATAGGCTCCTCCCGGCTCTTGTATCTGAAGGGAATCCCCTGGGTGAGGCAATATACTGAGTATACAGGGATAGGGAGAATGACAATGAGAAAAATGGCAATCACCAAGAGAAGTCCCCATGATGGGTATTGTTGAAGCACCTCTTTTGACTGTGGAAAGATGGGAAAATGTTCAGAACATCGAAGTTCACAGTATAAGAGTAAGAATTGTGAAGGAGAAGAGTGGTTGGAGGGAATCAGGGCAGAGGACTAATGCGTCTTCAGGGAGTCACAGAATGAGATGACTGGGTTATTCTGCCAAGAGTGGATAGAAAGGTCTAGGCCCCACTCTCTAGGGGGACCTGGGTCCTGGGGAGAGAGGCTTACAGTGCTTGAGTCCCAGGCCACATAGGTGAGGTTTTTCATATAAAGATGAATCAGGAGGGACACAAACAGGATTAGCAGCACAACTGGACACAGATAGCACCACAGCCAACCATAGATGGAGGAGATGGGACAGCCCAACAAGACTGTCATGTCTGCAAAGAACCTGGGAAAGGCCACAAGAGTATATATATAGGAGGTCCAGTTAGGACTTACCCAGCCTTGGGGGAAGGGATAGCCCAACCTTAGTGTCGTTCAAATATTCTATCGCATCTCTAGTCTCCTGCTTCATCTCAAGTCTCATCCTCTCTCATCTTCTTCCTAGTCAATCTATCTTCCATCCCAACCCTAGAGAAATTTTCAAACATCTTTCTACTGCTCAAGAACCTTCCATGGCTATCCAATACCCTCAGGGTAAGGGCTAAGTCCTTTTCATTCATCCCATGAATATGAGAATGTTTATATGATGTGTCAGGGATACTTCTTAGTGCTGGGTATCCAGCTGCGAACACCACAGACCAAAAAAAGTAACACTCAGCCGTCAGGGAACTTACCTTAGCTTCTTTCAGCCACATATCCAATCTCTTTAATATACATTCTCAATGACTATACGAGTGGGATCTGTTGGTCTAGAATGCCAATCTTCCTTTTTCTCCTTTTCTCTGCCTAGTCATCTATCCAGACTCTGCTCAAGCACCTACTCCTCTAGGACACCTTCCCTAAGTCTCTAGTCATCCTTAAGTAACAATTTGTACCCCTGGAATGTCCCTGGTTACCTCTACTATAGACCTACTACCCTGTACTGGGATTATCCTTTTATATAGGTCTATCTCTTTGGACTTTGTGCTCTTTGAAAGGAGGAGCTCAATATAAGTCACTCATATTCTAGTACCATGGCTTTCCTGACACAGAGTCTCAAGAAATGTTTGTTGAGTGAGTTAATACATGAGTTAATAAGTGAGCGAGCTGACTCCAAGAACCACTATCACTTAAAAATGCTGAGCCTTTCACCTTTGAATTATGCCACTTGAATGTCCACACACCAACCTGGCAAAAAGTTAGGCTCAGAAGTCCTTTGTATTCTATTTCGATTCTCCTACTCTTCCATTCCACAGTTATGTCTTCTAGGTCCCAGTCCCTGATTATCTTGTTCCCTTTCCCTTATATCTCTGGCCTCATCTCCTACCATTCTATTCCAGCCTCTCTGATTTGCTTGTTCCTCAAAAACTCCAGGCATGATGCTTCCTCTGGCCTTGGTACTTCCTGTTTCCCTGCTAGGAACACTTTCCTGAAATCTCATCATGGCTCCTTCCCTCATTTCATTCAGGAGTCTGCTCATACATCACCTTATCAGAAAGACCATCCTACCTGATTAGTGCCCATATACACTCCCACTATGGACCAGCTTACCTCACCCTTTAATTTCCTCCTGTCACTTATCATTTTTGTTCTTGACAATTCTTTTCTTTATTTTTGTTTGTTAATTTGGTTATTGTCAATCTACACCACTAGAATATAAGCTCTCTGAGAAAAGGATAGTTGTTTTATCCAATGCTGTATCCCTGGCAACTAAAACAGTGCCTAACACATATGAAGCACTCAAAATATATGTCAAATGAACAAATGAATAAAAAGATTTTCCAGAAGGCCCTGAAATTAAGGGTCCCTATGTCATTCTAATTGGGTCAGAGTAGAAGCAACAAGAAAGGGTCAACCTTCCCTATGGTCCCATGCTTTGTGGGAACCTGGGCTTATGACATTACCTCCTGGCCCCATAGGCCCAGGCTACGGCCATGTTTTCCAATATGACGATGACGACGATGATGATGATGATGATGGAGAGAACTGTCCAGTATACAGTCAGCAGTCTGATGAAGTACATGCCTGAAGGTCGAGTGAAGAAGAGGCCACACAGGAACATAAGCAAAGAGAGGCCCGCTGGAGGAAACACTGGATCTGGATCAAGGTCAGAGGTCTGGCTGTGTGACAAGGCCTGAGTGGAGGTCATAGACCAGTGCTGGATAAGAGTTCCAGTGGATCATAGTCATTGTTAGGAGTAGGGCCATAGATCAGAGTACCTGTGAGCAGCCTTGTGTATTTCCTGAGGGAACAGAAGGTATCCTGGAGTGAGAGAATAATGGCTTGCATGATCCCTGTGGTGGTGCTCATTCTCAGGCCCAGCTGCAGCAGGAAGAAGATAACAGACCAGATGACAGACCCAGGAAGGAATGACAGTGCTTCAATAAAGGACAGGAATGCAAAGCTTCGGTCCTCCCTAACCTGCAAGGAGAGAAAGAACAGGAGGTTAAAGTGTTATTGAACTTAACAACAATAACAACAAAAAATACAAAGATACGTTCTAATATCCCTGGAAAACTCCCTAAAAGCCCAGGATCACTGAGAAAATCAGATCTTCAAGCTAGCCCTCTGACATGGAAAACCAATCCACCTAGCATTATCCATGGAAGAGCATTCTGCAAGCTATAGTTCTTTGTGTTAATATTATTGGAGCTGCAGGTTATCCTTGTGCTTCTGGGATTTTTCTGGTGCTAATAAAAGCTAAAATTTCTGTTGTGCAGAAGACTCTGAGGAACTATAGGCATTCCTCAGCTATCTTTACTGACCTTCATAAACTGATTCTCTATGTTGCACTCAGGCACCTCACTGAGGGCCATGCTCTTGATGTGCTAGGTAAGGCTGTTGAACCAGTTGTTGCAGACGGAGGTTGGGTTATCAACTAGGTTTTCAGGGGGGCTGGCATCAGGAGGCAGTTTCCCAGTGCTATCAGCTTTGAAAGTGTTTCCACATTCCTGGGGACAGAGGGCTGAATCAAATAGAGCCATCTGGCCCCTTAGGAGATGACTTCCTTTCCTCTTATCTTCCAGATAAAAAAGGTTATCACTAGCCTAGCATTAGTGATATGGGTAAGGTAGAGCCTGGGATGAAACCTAGAAGACATCCACCTTCAGGGCCATGAATTAATTTGTGTGAGCCTGGAAGATCCCAGAAGAAGCATTTTCTATAGTCTTCTTGGGGACTCTGTGGGCTCTTTCTAGTGATGGAGCCTTTTATTCACTGTCTACCTCTCCTTTCCCTCCCTTCTGAAACTACTGGGTAAAAGTCAACCTTCTAAGGTTCATATTACATAATGTCAGAGAGCACAGTTTACTTAGACTATGATGTGCATTTTGTTCCCATGTAGTTGTGCTATATGAGGGAAACTGCTTCTTGGACTTTTTGATATGAGTCCTGCTGCTCATTTCAGCCTCATCTTCTCCCATGACACTCTTCACATTTCATGTTCTGGCCAGATTTAACTACTTACAGTTTTGAGGCCCACCATACCCTCCTATACTCAATACCAACCCCACTCCCATCACTATCCTTCACTTGGCTAAGTCCTATAAATCCTTAAAAATTCAGCGCATTGCTCTATAAGAAATATAATGGAAGGCCTGCCAAAATTTACTGATGGCCAGCTGTAATCCCAGCTGGCTCACACCTGTAATCCCAGCACTTTGGGAAGCTAAGGTGGGAGGATTGCTTTAGGACACAAGTTTGAGACCAGCCTGGGCAACATAGCAAGATTGCATCTCTACAAAAAAATAATTTTTAAAAATTAGCTGGGCATGGTGATGCGCATCTGTAGTGCCAGCTACTCAGGAGGCTGAGGCAGAAGGATCACCTGAGCCCAGGAGTTGGTGGCTGCAGTGAGCTATGATCTCACCACTGCACTCCAGACTGGGTAACAGAGCACGACCCCATATAAAAAAAAAAAAAAAATTTACTGATAAGAGCATAATACAAACTTCAGGAGAGTAAGTAGAGTTTGACCACATTTTATTAAAAATGCCATATCTAAAATGAAATATTGATGATATTTCATTTCAGATGATAGCAATAGCAGATTAGACATTGAAGGAAAGATCAATTCGCCACATTAACAAAAATATAGAAGAAATATACAATTTTCTTAATAATTATAGAATAAGTATTAACAAAATCCCAGCATACATTCATATAAAAATTCACAGAAAACTAAGAATAGAAGAAAACTTCTTCAACTTGATAAAAGATATCTAGGGGGGAAAAAGTCTGCAAATTATATCACATACACTACTGAATCACTGCTATGCACCACTGTACTCTACATACCACTGCACTCTAGCCTGGGTGACAGAGCAAGACCCTGTCTCAAAAAAAAAAAAAAAAAAAGAAAGAATGAATGAATGAATGAAATCCAGTCATATTCAACAACATGGATGAACCTGAAGGACATATTAAGTGAAATAAGCCAGGTGTGAAAAAATAAATACCACAGGATCACATTTTTGTGTGGAATCTAAAAATCTGATCTTATAGAAGCAAAGAGTAGAATGGTGGTTACCAGAGGCTTGGGTGTTTAGCCAGGAGGCGGGGAGATGTTTGTCAAAGGATATATAATTACAGTTAGATAGGAAGAGTATTTTTAAAATGTATCTAGAATAGGTGAATATATAGAGACAAAAAGTATATAAGTGATTGCCTGAGGCTGGGGGGTGGAGATGTGGGGAGGAATGGGAAACGACTACTAATGTTTATGGAGTTTATTTTCTGTGTGATGAAAATGTTCTGAAATTGATTGTGGTAATGGTTGCACAATTATGTGAACATAGATTTAGAACCACTAGATTGGTTCTAAATGGGTGAATTGGGCTGGGCGCGGTGGCTCACGCCTGTAATCCTAGCACTCTGGGAGGCCAAGGCGGGTGGATCGTTTGAGCTAAGGAGTTTGAGACCAGCCTGAGCAAGAGCGAGACCTTCTCTACCAAAAATAGAAAAATTCAGCCGAGCATGGTGGCATATGCCTGTAGTCCCAGCTACTTGGGAGGCTGACGCAGAAGGACTGCTTGAGCCCAGGAGTTTGAGGTTGCTGTGAGCTAGGCTGATGCCATGGCACTCTAGCCGGGGCAACAGAGTGAGACTGTGTCTCAAGAAAAAAAAAATGGGTGAATTGTATGACATGTCAATTAAATCTCAACAAAGCTATTTTTTAAAAAAATTAACAAGGTAGAGAACAACAACAGAACTCATTAATAAATTAAAATACTGGTTTTAAAAAAGTTGATAACTGGGCATGGTGGCTCATGCCTGTAATCCCAGCACTTTGGGAGGCCGAGGCAGGATTGTTTGAGGCCACGAGTTTGAGACCAGCCTGAACAAGAGTGAGACCTCGTCTCTACAAAAAATAGAAAAATTAGCTGGGCATGGTGGCATACACCTGTAGTCCAAGCTACTTGGGAGGCTGAGGCAGGAGGACTGCTTGAGCCCAGGAGTTTGAGGTTGCAGTCAGCTAAGATAACGTAATACACTCTAGCCCAAGTGATAGAGTGAGATCCTGTCTCAAAAAAAAAAAAAAAAAAAAAAGATAAACAAGTAAAATGCTAGGAATTAATGGATGCTTCTTTAACATGATAAAAATATATGTTTATAAATGTAAAACATACACATTTACACCATACTTCTAAGCCAGTATCTTACTAAAAGGGAAGACAATAAAGGGATTTTTCACTAAGATCAGGAACATAGCAAGGATGCCCACTATCTCTATTATTGTTTAACATTATACTTTGAAATGTTCACCTATGAAATAAAGAAAAGTAAAGCAATTAGAAATGAAGAAATAAAATTATCTTTTTTGCAGATGACATAATCACATACCTGGAAAACTCTAGAGAATTAATGATGAAACTCAAAGATACTGTAAAGTAGCAAGATATAAAATTAACACACGCAAATCAAAAGACTTTATATATGCAAACAGTAACCCATTAGAAAATATAAAATTCATTTAAAACATCAACAAATAAGATAAAATTACAATGAACTCAGTAAAAAATGTGGGAAAACCTACATGAGGAAAATTTTCAAAATGCTCTGAAAGACACAAAAGTAGGCTTGAAAAAATGGAAGGAAATCTCTTAGTCTTGCCTAGGAAGACTCAACATTATAAAGATGCAAATTTCCTTGAATTAATTTATATTAAATAAATGTTAAGCAATCCAATAATACCAACAAATTTATTATAGGCTAAACGAGCTGATCCTAAGGTCTTTATGGAAAAACAAAATTATAAGAATAGCTGGGAAACATTTTAAAAGCTACTAAGACAGAATATCCTGACAGGATATTTAAACATATTATATAAAACCTCTGTAAATAAAATAGTATGAAATTGGCACATGAATGGATAGGAAAATAGAAAAGGAAGTCCAGAAATAAACCTGAATGCATATGGATGTTTACTGTATTAAAAAGCAGCATGTCAAATTACTGGGACAACAATTAGTTTTTTTAAATAAGTGGTCCTGGGATAATTAGCCATTTGGGAAAAGAAAAATTATATCTATATATAATATTATACACAAGAATAAATTCCAAATTGTTCAAAGAACTAAATATAAAATGTAAATGATACAATTACTAAAGAAAACATGGATGAATAAATTTGACTACATGGAAATAAAAGAAAAACTTTTGTATGATAAAAAATAAAAACAAAATGAAAAGGCAAGTGCTAAATTGAGAGAAAACATTTGTATATTTGTATTATAGATAAAAGGTTAATATTCTCAATATATTAAGAAATCTTAAAAGTTTCAAAAGGAAAAGACCAAGATCACAAGATAAAAATGGATAAAAGAAATTAACAACAATTCACATATACTCAAGATTTAAAAATTTAGCTTAGAGTGCCATCACAGAAACTGGCAGAGGAAGCCCATGGGTCAGTCCCTTCACCAAAATAGCCATTAAGCTAGAAAAACTATTATAATCAACTATTTCTGAACTCTGGGCTCATCAGACACTTTTAGCAACCAAGAGAGTGCTAGATAATGGGAGAGGCTGCTGAACTAAACATTTAAAGAAATCTCTGTCAGGTCATAGACTGACCATAGATAAAACAAAAAAGAAACTTCAGTGATCATACACAAAAAATATCTTACAGGACTTTACAAAAATGGTTTGGACAAGTTACTATACAAATTGATGACTGCAGATCTCAATAAGCAAAAAAAGCAATTCCTGAGGAAAAGAAGAACTTGATTTCCAAAACTACCAGATTATACTACTCAAAATGTCCAGTTCCCTTACCTTCTGAACCTGTGTCCTAAAAAAATTTCACTTCTCAAAAAAATATTACAAAGCATACAGAGAAATAGGAGTATATGGCCCATTCACTGGAAAAAAGGAATCCAGCAGAAACTATCACTGAGGAAGCCCATACATTGCAATTACTAGTCAAAGACATTAAATCAATTGTCTTAAATATGCTCAATGAGCTTTTTTAAAAATTCATAGACAAAGAACTAAAGGAAATCAGGAGAATGATATATGAGCAAATAGGGAATATCAATAAAGAAATAAAAATTATAAGAAGAAACCAAATAGAAATTCTAGAGCTGTAAAGTACAATAGTTAAAGTAAAAAATTCACTAAAAAGGTTCAATGCAAATTTAAGCAGGCAGAAGAAAAAACCAACAAACCTGAATATACAGCAACTGAAATTATCAAATCTGAAGAACAGATACAAAAGAGAATGAAGAAAAATGAACGAGGGACCTGTGGGACACCATCAAATGCATCGGCATACATATCACAGAAGTCTCAAAAGGAGAAAAGAGAAAGGGAAAGAAAAGTATTTGAAGAAATAATGTCCCCAGGAGGGCGGAGCAAGATGGCGAACGAGAAACACCGCCAGACAGAGTGTCTCTGCAGAAAAGACAGCTTCTAGAAGATATTAGAAGAAAGAAGCAAGCAGACGACCATACATCGGACGGGGGCTGGACAGAGTGGCACCGGAGACTACGGGAGACTCCATGGCAGGAGGTTGCGGAGAATTGGGAGAAGAGACCTCCCGAGCCAGCAGCTTGGAGACCAGCGGCAAGGGTAGGTGGAGCGGCTAACTTCCCCCTCCCTTGCATCTCGGACTGCTGGTGGGCTCCCCAGCGGTTGGAGAGACCTGCGGACACCAGTCCAGAGACGGCTGCCGCCAGTGAACGGTAAGCCTGTAGTGGACGTGGCCCCAGGCTCCCAATCCCCTCCCCCGCCCCTACCGTGGCTGAGAGAGACAATATAGCCACCAGCCGGAGCCATCTCCAGGGAATGGGACCTTCCCTTTGGTGGCCCTACAGCTGACTGAGGGGTACTCAGACGGGGAGCACCCTACCTGCCAGCCCGCCCAGGAGCTGCTGGCCCGGTCATTCCAGGAGAATGGGGCAGACCCTGAGGCTGAGAGACATCGACCCAGCTTGGGCTCCCCACGGGGGAATTAGGTCTGGCACTCCTCTCCTTGGTGGGGGTTAGGGATTGAACTCCAGGGCCCAGAGGTCAGACCTGCTGACCAAATCCCACGCACCCAGGTCTCGCATTGCCCGGGGCACAGAAGGGATATTGGGAAGGAGCCTACTAAGGTGTGTGTGCCTTCAGAGGCAGATCAGCGTGCTTGAGGGCAACCCTGCTCCCAAAGGGGAGCCGTGTGCCCAGCCCAGGCGGCGACCCAGCACAGGGAACCCCCCGGCCTGCATCACAGCCAGGGGAGACCTGGTGGCCTGACGTCTGGCCTGCTGGCAGAGGCCCAGAAGAAGCCGCGGAGTTGGGGAGGGTGGAAGGGAGCAAGGCCTGCTCCAGACTGCAGGTCTCAGACAGCCCCACCCCCAACACGCAGACTTTCTGACTGAGTGGGGCCATCCCAGCCCCTCCCTGACAGCTTTTCCGGGAAGCAGAGAACAGGACTTTGACCCCTGCTAACAGCATTTGTGGTGCTTGAGGGCAGGCTTACCCAACCCTGCTCTGCCCAGACTCACTCCCAGACCAGCCCTCACTGAAGTGGAGAATAAGGACATACCTGGAAATCCCAGGGCACCACCTGAGGCACTAGAGTGCCTCTCCAGAGGAACAAGAGCTGGTTACAGGACCCAAAAACAGCAGTGTAGTCTGCTCCTCTGAGCAAGCGCCACCTACTGACAGGGAGGACATTCTGCACACCGTTTTACGGCATCTACTGCCTCATTGGACAGGGTGTGGTTGAATCTCACCCACAAACACCACCTACTGGCTCAGAGACTAAACAGGGTGTCATTATCTGAACAAAAACCTAAAAGTAAGACGCAACAACTAATCCAGATGGGAAGAAATCAGCAAAGGAACTCTGGAAATATGAAGACCCAAACAGAAAGCACACCACCAAAGAGGAACCCCAGCCCCTTAGAAATGGACAGCAACCAACACCAGACCACTAAAATGACAGAAGAAGAATTTCGAGCATGGATTGTAAGAAAATTCAACGACTTGCAAGAACAACTGGATAACCACCACAAAGAAAATGCAAAAAGACTCCAGGACATGGAACAAAAATTCACTAAAGAAA
>CAUYPO010078694.1:0-15682 GCA_963574435.1 Cheirogaleus major
TGTGCCAGTCAATTTGGGAGGATTATTTCATTGAAACTTATGTTATTCTTTGGTATTTAAAATATGTTCATTTTAAAAATAAAATAAAAATATAAAAGATGAACAAAAATGTATTAATAAAAATAAAAGGATTTGTTCTGTAAAATTTGGATTCAGCCAAAAGGCCACACTTAAGGACCTAGACGGCCACATGTGGCCTGAAGGCTGCAGGCTTCCCACCCCTGACTTATACCATTTTCTCTCCTGGCTTTCCTGGGTGTCTAGGTTGCAGATAGCAGATTGTGGGACTTCTCAGGTTCCATAATTGTGTAAGCCAATGCCTTATAATAGATATCACTTTCTATATCTATATCTGTATTTATATTTATATCTATATCTGTATCTATAGTTATATCCATATCTATCTACTTCTGTACCTATATCTCTCTGTCCATATGTATATCTGATTGGTTCTCTTTCTCTGCAGAACCCTGACTAATATAGAACCCCAATTCTCATTAAGTTAAATAAATGTTAAATAGAAAGAAGAAAATGGAAGAGAAAAGAAAAGGAGGAAATTTGTTGAGCTTATTATTTTTGTCTGTGTTCTCGTGAGTCCCTTGATCCCATGAGGGTCCCAAGGAGAGAATGGTGCTCGACTCATCCTTATGTAGAAAACTACAGGTTTGTGTTGAAGAACATAACATGAGCTATAAATAAAGGACTAGAATACATTTTTGGATGAAAAAATTAATAATATTAAAATATGAATTTCCTAAATGTTAATATAAAATGAAATTTATTTTTAATAAGAACCCCTAACAAGATATTTTTTTGATGTGGTGTTTTAAAAACTTAAAAATTTTTTAAAATTCAGGAATAAATGCCTAAAATAAGGTAAGACTTTTTTTAAAAAAAAAGAAGAAAGGAGAACTTGCCTTACTAGATAAGGACACACTGCAACTTATTGTATTTGAATTAATATGGCTTTGGCATTGGAACAGACCAGTGGAAAAGAACCAGAATCTGAAAATAAATCCTGGTATGGATGAGAATTTAACATATGGCCAAGGTGATATTTTAATTCATTGGGAAAATCATGGTTTTTCCAACATATGGTGTTAGCCCAGTTGGCTATCCATCAGGAAGTAAATAAAATTTTATCACTGCCTTATACCATATAGACAAATTTGGGATGGATTTAAAATTAAATTTAGCAACATAATAACCAACATCTCTAAAAAAACCTAGAAGACCACAGGTAAAACTATGGTGGAAAGAGGGCTTTTTTTTTTTTTTTTTTTAAGTGAATAGACAAACAATAGATTTGGGGAAAGTATTTGCAAACAAAACACAGAAGGTTAATAAATATAATACACAGAGAGTTTTTACAATTTGACAAAGAGATAATCCAATAGAAAAATGGGCAAAGGATAAAAATAGGCAAATCATAGAAGAGCTAACCCCAAAAAGATCATACTCTTTATAGATAGGCAAATACAAATCAAACTGGTATCTGTATACTTTTCAGACTGGCCAAAACTAAGAAGAAAGCAAGCGCCACTTTCTGCCGAAGAATGGATACACAAGGGTACTTTCAGATGGCACTAACAAAAATGTAAACTATTGCATCCTTTTTGGAAAGTAATCTAGTAATGTTTATTAGAAGAAATAAACAGGACACTTTCATCTAGCACTCTCACTATCAAACCAATAGAAACTATAGCACCAATGAAGATTATATAGAAGATTATATAGAATTCACTGTGGCAAAGACTGTAAAAGCGAAAGCCTGCTATAGCAAACTTTTAGCATGGACAATTTTGTAGCCATTAAAAGACTGTACTTAGAACTCTACTAGGCAATCTGGAAGGACTTACATGAGTTATTTGTTAAGCGATAAAAGCAGGATGCTGACAATATTGTATAATATCCTGGTTTTGAAACATGAGTAAGATCCCTCTACTATGTATATTCTGTAAATGCAAAGGAATTTTGTAACCTGGGTGGTGGCAATGGTGGTGGTAATGTAGTTAGAGGAGAGGAAGAGAAAGGAGAAGGGAACGCATTTATTTTCTCTTATTGTGTAACAAGTTAACACAAATTCAGAATCTTAAAACAACATACACTTATTTTCTCACAGTTTCCATGGGTCAGGAGTCTGGGCACGGCTTAGCTGGTTCCCCTGCTGAGGACCTTTACAACCTCTTGTAAAGCTGTAATAAAAGGTGTTTGGCAGGACAGAATTCCCTTCTGGAGCTCAGGATCCTTTCACGTGGTTCACATGGTTGTTGGTATAATTCCTTTCTTTGCAACTGCATGACTGAGGGCCCTGGCTTCTCACTAGCTATTGGCTGGAGGCCACCCTCATGTCTTAGAGGTCACCTGCAATTCCTTGTCACATGGCCCTCTCCATAGGCAGTTCATACGTGGCTGTTTGCTTTTTCAAGGCCAGCAGGAGAGTCTCCTGCTGCTAAATCAGCTAAGAAGGAATCATATAACATGGAGTTTAATCACGAGAGTGACATTTCATCCCATCACTTTTGCTGTATTCTGTTGGCTAGAAGACAATTACAGATTCCACTCACTTAAGGGCAGGAGATGATTATAAGAACACAAATCACAGGGTGTGTGTGTGTGTCCAAAGTAGGGTGTGTCTGTCACTGTCTGTCACAGACACAGAGCAAATAATGGAAAGAAATAATATTTTAAAAAGACCAAAGCCAAATAGAAAACTATTAACATGATCTTACTACATAAAATTACATAACATAAAATTACGTATGTTATATAATTAAAAAAAAACATGTAAAAAAAGGAAAATTACTGCCAGGTCTCAGACCATTAGTATTACACATTTCATCAGGCTCTTCTGAGACTATGAATACTATACCTTAGTACAGTACCATGTATTTCCTTGGGTTCTTCATATCGAATGTTCCCTTGGGTTTGGTTGTTTTTCTTCAGACTTTGCCCCCATATTTCATCCATTCTAACATGGCACCAATTGTCAGAGGACTATTATTGTATGATAAAGAGAGAAAAAAAGAACTCTAGTTAAACTAGGCTTTCTTAGCAAATCACTTATGAGATATATGCCAATTTCAAGGATGTTAAAATGGGAAAATGTATTTGTCTTAGATTTGATGAAAATTAGTTGGGGGCAATTTTCCCTTCAGAAAGGCCTCTCCCTGTTGGAAGCTCTTAAAGCCCAATAGTTTACCTCCCTTCTTTCAGATATTGCCTGCTTCACATCCTTCCATTTCTCTAAACTGTAAATTAGGAATAACAATCATCAGATTTAGGATAAGCAAGGATAAGTAACATACTTAGTATGAGCAAAGTCCTCTTAATTAAATCAATGCTTCCAGGGCACTAGAGTTCCATTTCTAGGTCAAAAAAGGCAAACTCTAATTTATTTATATATATATATATATATATGTTTCTTTTTTGTAGAAAGAGGCACTGTTAGAGGTAAAAATAGCATAACAAAAACTTTGAATTAATTTTCAACTTTCAGCTACAGATATCTTGAAAATTTTTTTAGCTAAGCACAACAAATAGATATAATTATAATATGTGTGAGCAATGTTTTTCCTTAGATAAAATGAATGCTAATCAAACTTGAAAAGCTATTTTAAATGAGCTATCTGTTAAAACAATTTTGAATGTACTGAAAGTGACTCAATGATTTGCTTGAAAGAGATTGCATTTTTAAAAATGAAGGCATTTGTCCTTTTTTTGGTCATTTCTTTGCTCAAAGGCAATTGTATATTAGGAAACATTTTATGAGATATACAGGTTGTTGCAAAATTTTTATGTATCTATATAACATTCTCCAGAATGAAGGCAATCATCACATTTTTTTCATACCTGTGTAAGCATTATCACAAAAATTAGTTTAATATGTTTAACAGGTGTTTGAAATAATTACAATTTTCAAAAACAGCATCCTAAACAGATACCTTTTAAAAATTAGAGATAGCATTTTTTAATATCCTTGGGCTTTTTTTAAAATTCAGATGTCCTTTGCTTCCATGAAATATTTTGTATATCTTAAAGTTTCTCTCTAATATTCCTCTGAAAATGAATTTTGTGAGTGCTATTTTAATTTTCATCAACAGAAACTTTAACTAGAATTTTAAGAATTTATTTACATTTCCTGTTTCAAAGTGAGTTGAAGGCATAGCTATCTGGTGTTGAAGTTTGTTTTTTGTTTCAGAAATGTATGGGAGCGAATCAGACACAATGTCAAGCTACAGTCTCATTTTCAGTCACCTTTCATACCTCCCCCCTGGATGCCCTGCAGATCAAAAGGCAGCAGTGAGCAGCAGGTGAGCAGGGTCAGCTACCTGTTCCTGCCTGTCAGCATTACTGTTCTAAGAGGTGATTTTTCTTTCTTTCCGCCTTTGTTTTTGATCTTAGGCATTGCTTGAATTTTATCCTTGTAAATCTTTCAAATTCCCTGTCTTTTGTTTTGTTTTTCTCACACACAGGCAACAATAGATGCCAGTGATATGGCACACGTTGCTGTACACGAGGAATGATGTCTTTATCAGTAAACATCAATGTTTGGATTTCTTTTGAGCTAGAAGTACATGATGGTTTGGCCCTTTGCCCCTGAGCCTCTCAAACATACATATTGGCTTTAGGATATCGTATGATACTGACAAGTTAAAAGCAATGTAAACTGAAGTCATATTTTAATATTTTGCTGTTACTAAATCTGTTCTCACATGAAACCCGAAAGGAGACTTAGACTCTCTCACCAGCTGTGTGATGGCCCTGTCTCTATTCAGCCAGCCAAGAGTTATTTCCCTAACCTAACACAAATTGGGACCACCTGTATCCTGCTCCCTAAAGCAAAGAGATTTCTTCATGGTATATAGTTCCTGCATGTAGGCAAGTGCCCCAAACTCAATCTGACCTGTTAAGAGTCCAGTGGTGGTAACAAATATTTGGAAGAAATAATCAAAGAGAGTCAAGCTAACTACCTAATTCTCCAATCTCTACATCTATTAATATCTCAAGTCAGAGCACCAGAGCACCTGGTACTCTTGGGAGGACTACCTCTCCTCACTTTCATTCCATGGTATTTTATATGATTTTGTCTTAGCTCGAGTTGTTCTAACAAAATACCACAGACTGGGTGGTTTAAACAACAACTGATTGCTCACAGTTACGGAGGCTGGAAAGCCCGAGACCAGGCTATCAGAATGGTCAAGTTCTGGTGAAGGCTCTCTTCTTGGCTTGCAGTCATCTTCTTGTAGTATCCACGTGGCAGAGAGAAGCAGTTCTGGTGTCTTTTCCTCTTCTAATCCCATCACCAATCCCCTAAGGGGTGTTCCACCTCCTTATACCATTACACTGGGGGTTAGGACTTCAACATATGAAATTGGCAGGGACCTCAAAAAGGGGGTTGCTAGGATAACATCAAGGTGGAACTGTAGAGAGCAGCTGGAGTATAAAAAGACGGTTGGGGTTATCTAGGTTTGCTGGGTCACTGTGGATTGACTAATTTGAATAATTTCTCAGGCTCCAGGGAATAGGGGCTGTTCCTAGTTGTCTGGTCCCTGGTCTTGGAACAATTAGGGCAGGTGCTTAGTGGCTCAGAGTGCGAGAGCCCATTACAGCAGTGATTCCCAACCTTTTTGGCACCAGGGACTGGTTTCATTGGAGACAATTTTTCCACGGACCAGGGTGGGGTGGTTGTAGTATGAACTTAGTCAGCTGCTCAAGAAGTGGAATGACTGGCCTCTAGCCAGGGTCTCAAAATTGGGTCAAGACAGCATTTAAAAAAATTATATTGCACATGGTTGCCAGGAACATGATTTCATATTAATTCTTCAGCTTTCATTAGGGGTTGTTAAGAGGGCTGGCCATAAGAGAAAGGTTTCTGCATCTTTTAAAAAGTACTAATGGAAATAGTGTTCATTGGTATTTGTGATATCAATATTAAGACTTACCTTATAAATTCCTCTTATCATTTAGTGCTATTGGCAAATGTTTTCTGATCCATTGGTATGTGAACATATCCATTGGTATTGGACAACAAAGGCTGTGGCTTCTGTTTCTCCTTTTGAGTACAGACCTTCTCAATAAACAGCTGCAGTTATGAGCAGAGGCCCCCACCTGCCCTTGAGCACACCTAGTAGCAAGCAGCAGGCTTATTAATTTTGTTATGTATTTTAAATCAGGAGACACAAAGTTAAATTTCATTATGGGAGATATCAAGCAGGCTTGTATCTTTTTTGGACTTTGGTGTAAAATGGGAATAAAATCTGTCCTATTAACTACAGGGTTTGCATATTGTTCAAGTGAGATGATAGCTGAGAAAGCTTATGACATAGTATTTCATTAAATAATAATATAATCAAATGACCCAGGTTGCAGCCTGTGGGCAAAAATGAAGTCACTGGTATTAATGTCTAAATAAAGAGGTTTTTGTTTTTGTTTTTTTTTAAGCCACTGTGTGCTTATGGAAGATCTGTCCCCAATGCCCCAGGCTCTCTGGGTACATCTACATGTCTTCCGAAGATGTTGGGTGTTCAGGGGCCTCGATGGCCCGTCACTAATTTCTCTTCTGTTATTATCTGCTCTGAGAAAACACTCTCTTCTATGCACTAGAAGTCAGCTTGCTGGTAACAACCCCTGAGCCCCAGGGCTTAATCCTAGTCTGTGCATGAGCAAGTAAAATGTCACCTGCTTTAATTAATTTGTTGTTTTCTGTCTCCTAGTCCCTGTAATGAGACTTCTTGAGACTCCTTGTGCCTGGAATGGCACCTAGAGAGGTATACTAGGTTTGTCTGCTCTTAAACTTCTCTATTCATCAAGTCTCTACACCAGTCCATTGGGCTGGACAGGATGGGTGGTCATTGTCCTGTCACCTCCATCCTCATTTCTTCCCTCTCACTAGATTCCAGGTCAGTGTGTGCAGATGCCTACACATTCATATCCTCTCCTCCTCCTTCCCAGACCCCTTTTAGGGATGCCAACTCATGAGCATGGATAACGCCACAGTTGCAGTCCAACCACCAGTTTGGTGTGGATTCAAGTAAAACACCCCATTACAATAATGATGATGTTGAATACCATTTATTGTAAATTAAGTCATATCTTCTTTTGGGTGTTGTAGTTCTAATGGTGCTCCCCACCCCCCGATTCTCTGATATTACAAAAATGCTTCCTTCCTTTGGAGATTATTGTTGTTTGAGACTCCATCTCTGAATATGTCCTTCTATTTCTCTTTCTTGTTGTTGACTCTTTGTTTCTGGTCCCAGTTTTCTTCTCATTTTGGACCTATCCTTACATCTCTCTTCACTAGGTTCTTGAAGTCCCTAATTTCTGGGACAGTCTTGGCTTCTATCAAATCCAGCTCTGTCATCTGAGACCTCAGCCTAGGTCAGCACCTTTGCTTCCTACTCGCCTGGGAGGGGATGATGGGTGGCTTGGATGTAGGATGGTATGAACTAATTTCTGAAATTAATATACATTCATTCCTGTCATTTCTGTGTAGGCCCCATAGAAAGCACATTTATTTTTCTTACATTGTGGAATACTGTTGCAGCTCCTTTTTCACTCCTGAGCTCGATAGCAAAGGAATGAATAATTACTTGAAACATGCAGTGTTTTGAGAGAAGCAAAAAGACCAAAATTTGAAGGAGAAAAATGGCCTCTTCAGCTGAGTTTCTCCCCGTATTTATGTCCAAGGACACGTGCAAAGGGTCAGGGCCATTTGTTAATTTCTTTAACAACTTTCATACAAGTCAGCTGTTTTCAGCTGACTTTTACATAGCAAACAAACAGCTTTGGGCAGGTGTTTTTGCCTGACCCTTTATTCACCCTGCTCACGTTTTTTCCCCTGCATCCATCCTTTCTTCTAGGCTTACCCCCTACAGAATACTGCTTGGCTTGGTAAGAATTTGCTTCAGAATAGTTTATTTTATTCATTTGGGAAACTATCATTGTATAGTTTTCCTTCTTGTGTTTAGCTGCTCTCTGACCTGATGAGACAGAGCAGTGGTGCTCAACACTGGCTACACATTTTAAATCAACTTGAGTGGTTTTAAAAATATTCCTCACCCAAGATCAATTAAATTAGCATATCTACAAGCGAATCCAAGACATGGGCATTTAAAAAAAAACCTTTCCAACTGTTTTTAATATATAGCTAGGGCTTAGAATTATTGGGATTAGAGGAATGTATAAAAACAATCACTTGCTACCTAGTTTTAAATAGTGGTTCTATCTTATACTAAATAGCCTCTTTTCTTTCCACTCTATTCTCTTTATAAATAAAATTATTGAAAGCATACATAACCTCAATTCCTATCTAAGATGGGTCATTTGCATATCTGGAAATGGTTAACCAGTCTGTAATGTTCTGTAGTTTATAAATGAAACCATTAATTAGATTTTCAAATCTCATCCTCCAAAGTCATGAAAATGTGTAATTCTCTCCTGAGGCTATTTCCATTATTAAGTAAATGCATTATAAATTACCAAACCAAAAAAATATGTATGAACTGTAATTTACATCCTATAAATTTCAGACTAAATCAGAAACCTCATTTTTCTTCAGGACGTAATGCTGTACTCTTCTTGTCTACGATCATTAACTTAATTATATAGCGGTTAAATAGTTTGAAACCCTCAGGAATTATATATGTTGGAAAAGACATTTGTTGTTTGCATCTTGCTCTATTCACACAAAAACCAAGTTTTTAAAAATTCCTGTTGGAGACCAAAAGGTATGACAACACATGCAAAGGGAGAAAAAAAACAATGAATTATTTGTATAATGATAACAAAAATTTTAAAAATAGTTAATTCAAATGGTTTAAAAATACTTGATGCTATAGAAATGACAAACTAGAGTTCGAAAGATATTAACAGATATCTTTTCTCCTGATATTTCTCATTAGAAGAGTATGAAAGGTTGGAGAGTAGAAAGGATTAGAGTTTCTGGCTTTTGTGTTTCCAAAAGGCTCAGCACAACTGAGGAGATTCCATTAGGTGCTCTTTGAAGCAAAAACATTTGATAGAAAAAGTGATTCTTCTACTCGCAAAGGAAGATTGAGAGGGGAGTTTCAACTGGAGATAGCAAAATATCCTCTCAGGTTTGAAGGAGCTGGTGGTTTTGAGGTCACAGAGAGAGGGATGTGTAGGGCTGCTTCTGAGATATTGCCCTGAAGAGGTAGCAAGAGAGGACAGATTTGCCAAACCCAAGATAGGAAGGGATCTTCTCCCAGAGTCTCAGGATGTGGCAAGTCTTCAAAAAGGGAATGAATGCTCAATGCATCTGAGCAGACAGGGCACACAGAGCCTTGTAAAGATGATCCCTGGGTCACTAAGAGTAATATTCAGGGAGTGGAGGGAACTTCTGGACCTGAAAGGGCCAGGGGGCAGGAATCAGAGTTGTCTCATCAATGTCCTGTGTGGACTGATGATTGAATGGGCTGATGAACAGCTTAGTGAATATCTGCAGAACCATGAATGGAGCACAAAATATGTACCCCCGAACCCTCTGGCAGTATGTAAACACTCAGGATTTAGAGCCCCAGAAACATAAGAGTTGGAAACTCAAATTAGCTAAGATTAATGTTTGCCATCCCTGTGATATGATGCTCTAAATAGAAACTGAGTTTCAAGAAACTAAAGAAAATTATATTTGTATGCATGCAACTTTGGGGAAATAAATCTGTATCATTATATAAGACAGCAGAAAAGGAATATGAAAAACATGAGTGTTTATTACCATTCATGTTCTTCTAATGGCATTTAAAAATCTTGTGGCTGAAAAAGGCTTCAATTTCTTAGCATTCTAGCCTCTATTCCCTATTTTAAGAGCTTGGTAAAATGTATTTCCTAATTTTCAAATCCTTGCTCTTCTTATTTTAAATCAGCATGGCCCTATTTGCATGGGGAATAACAATAGGAGATAACCTTGTTCCTAGAGAAAGGTGCCAACTTAAAATATTTTTGACAGAATAATTTCACACATATATCTTGACAAATTTATAGATGCTGTGATTAAAACTGAAAAATTACATGGGAAAAATGGATTTTAATTAGATGTCTAAAAACAATAAACAAAGATTGAATGACTATTTGAGAAATCATTTTAAGCTTTAAAATTCAAATGATTAAAATTCATATTAATATAGAAATATGTTCATAGTTGTATTCCCAGAGATTCAGACTCATTCAATTACTATTTATTGAATAAATAAATACATTTTTTTGGTTATTAACTGCTTCTTTATTTTCTGAGACCCTGCACTTGGCTTAATTCCCATCACAAATCCCAGCAAACTGTGTGCCATTGTTTGAATGTTTGTCCCTTCCAAAACTCATGTGGAAATTTAATTGCCATTGTAATGATATTGGGAGGTGGGGCCTTTAAGAGGTGATTAGGCCATGAGAGATCCACCCTCATGGGTGGGCTTAATGCCTTTAATAAAAAGGCTTTTGGGAGTGAGTTCTCTTTTGCTTTCCTGTATACTCTCTTGCCCTTCTTCCTTCCAACATGCAATAATGCAGCATGAAGGCCCTTACCAGATGCTGGCACCATGCACTAGGATTTCCCATCCTCCAGAATTGTGAGAAATAAATTTCTTTTCTTTATGAATTACCCAGTCTGTGATATCCTGTTACAGCAACATAAAACAGACTAACACTGTGAAAGCTCAGTGGTATGAAACTCTCCTGAACTTGCACGTATGAGATGCTAATGTATTTAGGAGGAAATTTTGATAAAAGAAAAAAAAAAATAAATATTTTTATAACAGGTGATTAACAGTAATGTAAAACCCTACAGTGTCTTAGAATCTCAGTGTTTCATAATGAGTATTTCCCCATCTCAGAAACCTCTCTGAATAGGAATCTTTTCAAGCAGGTGTCCACTCTGTGAGTGGCTCCGACGAAGGCTGTAGCATTTCCCTTTGCTGCTGTGGTTTGCTCATGTGACTCTGCTCATCTAGTCACTGTGAGGCACGATAGGCTGCCCAGCCCTCTGCTTGTGTGGGTCACACAATGTCTTCTCAGAGCTGGCTCCTTCCTCATCTTCTGAAGCATGTATAGCATTTTTTGGGCATGCTCAGACTTTTAAATTTCACTCATCATTAGTATTTCCCCTCGATTTTGAGGAATTACCATAGTGTTGTAAATTTCCTATTTGGCCAAGTAGGCATATTAATAAAATAAACCAATCACCACCCATTCTTATCACATTGAATAAATGGATATTTTTATAAGATGTAAATAGGGAAAATATAATTGCAAAAATTAAGAATGTGGAATTAATTTAGTATTAGGATAAACTTGTTATAGTATCTCCTTTTCTCTTTTTTGCACAGAATTAATGACAACTTAATCACTGACTGGTACTGGACCAAAGACTGAAATTTGGGAGTCACTGCCATAGATTATGTCTCCTTGTTATGGCCAGTTTTAACACTGCCTATAATTCTAAATGGTGTCAGAACAGAGATTGTCTTTCTTTGAGGTTTGTCTTCTCTTTGTAGGGCATTCATTTATTTAACAAACACAAGCCAGGCTTGTGCTTTGTGCCAGGGACATAGAGATAATAGTCTCTGCCTCCTGAAATTCACAATCTGTAAACAGATAATTTTTCAGTTGAATCCTGTTGTCACTGACTCATGTTCCTGGAAATAGACATATATATCAAAAACACATAAAAGAGAAATGTGATGCATGCCATCTTCTAGAACAGTAATTCTATTGTCAGTATGCAAAGAAAACTGTCAATTCTATTTTTATTAAATTCTCATTTATATCTACTCATTTGTTTCTGCAAGCAGAATCATCATTTTCGCAATGATTCTTACTGTAGATTCTTTGTCCCCATTGCTCTCTGTCATTGTATTGTTTGCCTTCCTTGTCAAACGCTTTCACTGCTCTACCTCCACTTTGAACCAGTAATATATTTTTCAGGCTTTTCTCTTTTTTTTGGTCTATTCTATTTCATTCTTTGGTGGCACTTATTTTTCCAGTAATAATTCTCACAAATAAGAAAAATTAACCATAACAACACAATGTCTATGATGTTAGAACGTAGAGCAGGCAGCACTGCAGAAATGAGACAGAAAGCAAGATGGGCATGAAATATTGGGGTTTCTTTGCTGCTAAAATTGGAACTTGGTTAAAGTCCTATCAAGGATGTATGAGATTGAAAGAAAACAAAAATAATAAGCTTTAGATGTGAGAGTTACACATGATAAGGGTATGTTAGATAAGGGCATAAGGTCCTATGAGAACATGAAGGGCTAACAGGTGTCCTCAAACTATGGCTCGAGGGCCACATGCGGCCCTCCAAGGACATTTATCCGGCCCGCTGGGTGTTTTTGCCGCCGCTGCCTGTCCTGCTTAGCAGCCGACTCGTCCCAGGCCCACAGTGTGCTCTCTCCAATGGTCTGAGGGACAGTGAACTGGCCCCCTGTTTAAAAAGTTTGAGGACCCCTGGGCTAACATGTAATCCAGACAGGGTGTGGAGGTTTCTGGAGGCAAGTGGCACCTGAGAAAAGTTATGTTGAATGAGAAGGAGTGTATCAATGATGAAGATGAGTAAAGACATTCCCAGAAGAGGGAAAAGCTGAAGAAAAGCACGGAGATGTGAGAGAGATTGTTGCTATCATGCAAAGGGAGAATTACTCAGAGTGGGGGCTGTTAGGTTCTTCACAGAGGAGACCATCTGAGCTGGGTGAACTGAATAGGCCACATGGAAGGTTCAGGAGGTCCCTAAGATTACTCTTATTTCTGACTCTACAAGTTCTGGAGTCCCCAAGACCACCCTTAGTTTTAATAGTTCACTAGAAGGGCTCATAGAACTCAACAAAACTGTTATATTCACTGTTACAGTTTATTACAGCAAGGAATATAGATTACAATCAGCCAAGGGAGGAGGTTCCTAGAGCAGGGGCTAGGAGAATTCCAGCATGAGCTTCTGGTTATCCTTTCCCAGTGAAGTTTTATGGACAGTGCTAATATTTTCCAGAAATATGTGTGACCATATGCATGGAGTATTGCCAACCAGGGAGGCTTACCCAAGTCTTGATGTTCAGAGCTTTTTGGGGGGCTGGTCATATAGACTTGTTTGACCACCCATGTGGCTGACTTTAGTCTCCAGCTCCTCCAGAAATCAAGCTGATATTGTTTATCTGAAGGACCCCACCATAAGTCACATTGTTAGTATAGGCTATCCGGTATGGTCCAAGGTTCCCAGGTAAACAAAAACACTATTATCAGGCAGGACATCCCAGTGGCATAGAGGTTACCTCCTAAGAGCCAAGGGCAAAGGCCAAATCTCTCTTTGGGCAAGGTTAATCCTTTACCAAACACCACAGAATTACATTTCAGCCATATTTCTTTCAGAGGAAGTCTGGCATAAGGCATCATTCAGTGGACCAGTGGTCAGCTCTTGACTCCAAGGCATCCATTGAGATATAATAGATGGTTGCACATTAGGCTTACATAGAGGTAATTAGCATTGCTGATGTTTAATCTGTACCGCCTGGCCCTAGACATTCTGGTTAATTTCCTGGGGGCAGGTCAAGGATTGGTATGTTTTAAAAGGTCTCCAGATGATTCTAATTTATGGTCAAGGTTGGGAATCACTACCTGAAGTAGCTGGGAAAACTCTGCCTAGTAAAGATGCCCTTGGCGCATGATACCCTCTCTTCAGGAGTCTGAATAAGACAAAGTGTTTTTTGGCTCTGGCAGTAGGTGTAGACAAAGATGTAGTCTCAGGAGAAGCAGCATAAACAGAGAAGCCTGGTCAAGAAAATGGTTTTCTACTGGAGTTGCTGAGGTTCCCAGATATGCATGCCAGTTTTTATGCGACCCTACTCTACTGTTGGGTAGATTTCCTGTGTGGATCTTTATCCTTACACTGGACATCTACCATGTGAGGTAACCTGTCTTCACACTGTGCAACCTGAATGAATTCACCTATTACTCTGGCCCCTGCCCCTCACCTTCTGGGGCAGGTTAGAGAGTCCTTTGAGCCCTAGAGATCTCACTGGTAAAATGGAGATGATAGTAGATACCCTGTAAATTGTTCTAAGATTAAATGAACTTTCATGTACAACTTTTGTCATAGGCTCCAAAAGTGCCAGCAGTGTGATCCTCAGTGTTACTGAGATGGGTGATCGAAGGCTTATTCTGTCCACTGTGCCAAATTGCTTAACACATAAATGAATTTTATAACAGTTCTGTAAAATAAATGCCATTATAATTTTCATTTGATACCATGTTTCCCCAAAAATAAGACCTACCCATAAAATAAGCCCTAGCAGGATTTCTAAGCATTTGCACAACATAAGCCCTACCCCGAAAATAAGACCTAGTAATGGGCGTGGCTACACAGCATATCTGCACAACCCATGCATTTCGTCGCAGAGCAGTAAAGAAGATGAGCAGCCCTTCTCATCTGCCCCATGAGAGCTCAATTGCTCGACATGAGAGATTGGGGCCAATGGTTCTAAAGGAAATACAGTTGCAAGAAATTCAGGATCGAATTCGGGGTTTGGAGAGTCATGATGATGTTCCAGAAGAAGACGACTTAACTATATTTGAATAAATGTAGATTGTTGTACCGTATTTTAAAAAAATAGCACATCCCCTGAAAATAAGCCCTAGGGTGTCTTCTTGAGGAAAAATAAATATAAGAACCTGTCTTATTTTCGGGGAAACATGGTAGCTGAGAAACTAAGACTGAAAAAAGTTAAATAATTTGTTCAATATTGGTAATAAGCACTATGGTCTGACTGTGTCTGCCAAAGTTCATGTACTGGAAACTTCACCCCCAAAGCAAGTGTTGAGAGGTGGGACTTTTTAGAGGTGATTAGGCCATGAGGGCTCTACCCTCATGAATGGATTAATGCCATTATCCCTGGACCATGTTAGTTCTCTCAGGTGTGGGTTCCTGATAAAAGGATGAGTTCCCCCCTGCCGCCTCTCTCTCTTTATCTCTCTCTCTTGTCCTTCTACCTTCTGCCATAAGATTATGTAGCACCAAGGCCCTTGCCAGATATGGGCCCCACAATCTTGGACTTCCCAATCTTACTTCCCTCCAGAACTGTAAGAAATAAATCTCTGTTCTTTGTAAATTACCCAGTTTTAGATATTTTGTTACAGCAACACAAAACAAACCAAGACAGTGGGTTATTTCATTAATAATGTTGCTAATAAAACTTATATACTGGGATAATTATATTTAATCTATTAATAGAGAAATTGCTTATTTAGCATCTGATGACATATGGTCTTATATTGTTTCTGAGTTGTTCCAAGTGTAGTTTTATCTTCCCACTAAGATTATAATTGTATTGTCCCAGTAATATATAAGATATAAGTAACTAACACTTATATTTTATTTGTATCCCTTACTGCTCTTGGAGCAGGACCAATACTGTCTTTGGAGAGGCAACAAATCAATACCTTAGAGGGGTCAAATGATTTGAAATTACTCTTTGAAGTGGGGATAGAATCATGACCTACTGGCTTTTATTCAGGAGGCTTTCACTGGACTCTATGCCCAGGGAAGTGGAAAAGAAATTTATATAACAATTTCCCACATCTACAAATCATCTGCCATAGCTACCTAGTTTTAGGAAATAGTGAAAATGGCATGAATTTGAATTCAATTACAAATGAATTTTCAGGAAAAGAGAGTATTCTAGTT
>CAUYPO010078695.1:0-18236 GCA_963574435.1 Cheirogaleus major
CAGAGATGAGGATTTCCAGGTGACTGACATAGAAATGAGAGCTTAAATGCCATCACGTGCCACATAATAGCATAATAGAGTTTCTTTTCCCTGAGTAATAATAATGCACTTGAGAGTAGGCTTTTACATGAGTAAAGAGAATATTACTTCTGAATATTTAATGCAAATTGCCATAGAATAAAATGATCATTAAATATGTAAATGCTATTTACATGTGCTTATTACTCCAATAAGTCATCTCTTATATAACACGATCTCTGTGCCCTAATTTGTCACTTGGTCATGGACTCCACAAATCAAAATCTGGGGCAGCTTCTTACAAAGAAGCAAGTTGATGAAATGCACACACACATACAAATCTCCTGTCACTGCTAACAGTAGGTTTGTGCAGTTGGCCTTGCTGCTCCTGATCAAGGGAGGAGAGATGGGAAGGCGCACCCCACAGAGCATTGATGTAATGCCAGGTGGTGACGGGCCATCTGGATCAAAGTCCAAATGCTCAGTCTCAAGGAGAGACAAGTGGTTTCGTAGTCTCCTTTAATGTAGAGCTAAGCAAAAGATTAAGAAATTGTCCTTTGTTCATCACAAATGGGCCAATCTTCTACTTTCTCATGAGAGTTGCTTAGGTGGTGTTTACTATTTTAAAAAGAAAATAAAATGAAGCTGTCCATAGCTTCTTTCCCCCTTGCTCTGATGCTCATTAGTGTGCTTTTTTTCACTTTCATCAGAGGGACCATGTCCTGCTACCCTAAGTGCCGTCTGCGTACTGGCAGAACTTGCACCCCCAGGGCTTACTAGAAATGCAGACTCTCCGGCCCCACTCACAGCTACTGAATCAGACTCTGCATTGGCATAGACCTCCAGGTGGGTTGTGTCCACATCTCTGGTGGGTTTTATGCCTCAACTTGGGAAGCTGGAACTACATTTCCCAGAGTCCCCTGCCTATAGGGCCCCAAATTACGATTGGCCAAAAGAGAAATCTGCATGAGATTTACAAGCTAGACCTGAAGCAGCACTGCTTGCTCTCCAAGGGCCCTCATAGCTGCAGTGAGACATAAAGATGCATGCCCCTGGGTTCCAGCTTTTCTTAGCTCTCTCCCACTCCACACTAGGCCATTCTGTTTGACTGACAGCCCTTTTATCACAGTAAGTGATAGACACACCTCCAGACACAGAGGCAGCAGCCTACCAGGAATTTCTCTGTGGTCATCCCTTCTCCTTCCCACTGGCTTCTGAGATTTCCCTGAAAGCTCCAACTTTCCATGCCCAAAGGACAATCTATGCCAAAGCTTCAGGAAGGTTCATCAGTGACTTTTCCCTAATTCTCCAACTCCACTTTCCAGTTCATCCCATAGTTACAATAGGACCTATTCATATAATAAACAAAAGTAGTAAGTCATTAGTAAAACAGGTTTGTTGTTTGTTTATGTTTCTGTTGTTGTTGCAGGGAGGAGTCCATCTAGTTTCATGTGTGAATAGATCCAGGGATTTAAGTGATGTCATGGGGACTGATTCTCTCCCTATCCCTCTGCTTTTTATCTTTCCCTGTTGGCCTCAATTTTGGAAGGGTTTGTTTCAATGGCTGCTAGAGACAGTTAACAGCTCTAAGTCCAATGGAACAAAAAAGAGAACACCTTCTTTCTTGTCACCCAAGCAAAAGTTCTGAAATTAGCCCAATGGGCCCTGATGAGCTGGCTTGTGACCCTTGACCTATCCATGACACCTGGCCAGAAGAAGGTATGTTCTGATGGATGGTCCAGGCTGAGATCATAGGTCTAGGTCCACACTAGCAGCTGCAATTGGAATAGTCTCTACCTGAGGTACCCAATAGTGCAGGGGACCAGCTATAGGCAGGCCCAGATGACCACCACTTTCACAATGAAACAAATAGATGATCACTTCAGGCTCTGACTACACTTAGAATTTTGCTGTACTAGGTTCTAGAAAGCAAATACAAAAGGGCATCGTGGTTTATAAATCGTAAATGCATTAAATGTTCATTGTTTACATTTTAGAAAGTATAAAAAAGCATAAAAAATAATCACAGTTATCTCACCACTAAGAGAAAATCATTGTAATCATGTAGGCACATAAACTTTTTTCAAGTAATTTACAAGGAGTATTTTCTGTATCATTAAATATACTTCTACACCATACTTTTCAATAGTTACATAGTTTTCCATTGTTACGTTGTACTACCCAATCGGTCCTATATTGATAGACCTTTTTATTATTTCTAAATTTTGAGCATTGTTTTTAAAATACTTACACATAAATCTCTGTGATCATCTATAATAGTTTGCACAACATAAATGCCAAGCAGTAAACTTGCTGGGTTAAAAGGCATGAACAGTTTCCAAATTTCTAACATATTGCCATCCATAAATACAGTCTCAATATATACTTCTATCAGATGTGCATTTTGTTATTCCTCAACAGTGATTATTAAAAGTATATTTATGCTTCTCAATTTGATAAGCAAATTAATATCATTGTTGTTTTCCTTTGTGTTACTTTGTGAAGTTAAAACACTTGTTCATGTGAATATTTGTACTTTTATATCTTTTATTGTAAGCTACCTCTTTAGGTCATTTGCCCATTTTAAAAATTGAAGTGTTTATCTTTTCCTGATTATTTTGTTAGGCTCTTTGCATATTAGATAATCCTTTATGTTACAAATATTTTTTCCCAGTTTAATAGATACTTTTAAATTAGATTTTTAAATTGAAATTCGCATTTTAATTTTTTATAGACCAAACAATCTTTTCATTTATGTAACTTGCCTTTAATATCATTCTTAAAAATGCCTCCTTCACTTCACTAAAGGGAAAAAGTAGAAAAAAATAGAAACTCCAGGCTCTTCCAGACGTTCTATGTTATTAAATGAGTAATTACAGGTATTAGTTACCCGCTGATATGCATTATCCCAGTCACACTGCTGTCCCCCTAAGTCACCGTACCCAAGAAGGCAAAACTTGATAGTAATTTCTGATTTAAAATAATGTTATTTGAATTGTATTTCTCATATGAATTTGGGTCTCTTTTTATTTGTAATTGTTCATTTCTGGTGATAAGTGTGTCTACTCTAGTCTCAGAAACACATTATTTAACAACTATTGCTTGGTAGTATATTTTATTTTCTGCAAGAGCAAGTCATGTCTTATTATTTTGATGAATAAAAATTCGACTATTTTATCCTACACTTTTGGATACACTGTAGAATAATTTTGTCAAGCTAAACAAGCCCTCCTGAGATTTTTATTGAAATTACTTTAGGTGTAGAAGTTAATTTATAAGCCAAAGTATTTCTTCCCATCCAGTGGAATTTTGTATCCTCCCTTTTCTCCCCCAAAGAGCACCATCCCCTCAATTAAATCTGTTTCAAGCCCTGTGAAACCACAACACCCCTTCGTCCACATTTAGAAATCTCAGGCTTGGGGCTTTGCCTACAGCAGGCAAAAGGCTCGTCTTTCTTCTTCGGCATCAATCTACTGAGTTCTCCTGGCATTGCCACGGCTTTCCAGGGAGCTCTGAGGAGCTCTCTGTACGACTCTTCCCAGTCAAGTGAGATCTGACCTTGGAACTCCGCCCTACCGTGAGAGGGAGAGTGACAGGCCCTCTTCCATGGTCTCTTAAAGAAAAGAAGACAATTTGCAGGCACTCAGGCTAAAGCATGCTCCTTGAGGAAAACTGGCCAGAACTCACAGTAGCAGAACTGGTCATTTTCTTCTACCTCAAAGCAAATTCTCTTAGAGCAGCAGGAAATGAAGTGGTATTCACACTATCAATTACGCCAGCTGTTTACCTAATGAACTCAGCTGCAGAGACAGCCGTGCTGAAGACCAAAAGAATATAATAAGCCCACGGTAACCCTGCAGTAACAGGCACCTCGGCAAATTCAAGGTCTGAATTCACGCGATTACAGTCTAGCTGCCAGGAAGGTGCCATCCCATTATTGACTTATAATGCCATATTATTTATTGGGATAATTATGCCTTTCAACCCCTCAGGGGCTCAGAAACAGAGAAAGTAAGCAATGTATTCTTATTCATTCAGCATGTGAGCAAATCTCAAGTCAGAATAGATCTCTCCAAGATCTATCATACTGTGCGGGGGCACCCTGCAGACTTTGGTGCCTACCCCTAAAGATTACAGGGGCTTATAGGGCATTGTATGAATCAGTGGGAAGTTGGTTCTTCTAAGTTCAGTGAAACAAATTTCTGTTTTGTCAGAGCAATTTTGGCTGGAACTCTCACTCACCACCCCCAAATGCTAGCATCTTGCTCTCCTGCTCTGAGTTTCTTTATAATATTGTATGTATTGAAATGAAATTTTTACATATTCAAAACTTGACAGTTATTTTATAATAATTTGAATATATTCCACATTGCATACATTCTAAATAACCCTACAAGAAGTTATTATTATTGCAGATGAGGAAACAGAGGCTCAGAGTAGCTAAATAGCTTCTTTGGTGGGCAAGTTAATAATTCTCTTTTCACTGAACATCATCCACCTGTTTGTCTATCTGATTTTTTGCCAAGTTACCAAATCCTTGAAATCAGACATCTTCTTGTTAGATCTCTAATGTCCTAGCCTCTAGTGTAGGTCCTGGTACATGGTGGAGTTTAATGATTATCTGTTGAATAGTAGAAAAATATTGGGCTAGAAGTCAGTAAATGTTGGGATCCAATCTACTCTTAATAATTATAAGCCTTGTGAACTTGAGCCTACCACTTTTCTCTTATCTTCATTTTCCTCATCTCTAAAATGGAGATAATAATACCAAATAATACCAAACTTCTCTTTCTCACAGGTTCTATGTAAGGATTAAATATGATTCAGTATAGGAAAGGGTTTTAAAATTAATTATCAAGTATAGACAAAATGAAATCCATCTTCTCAAGTACTTGCTAATGGAAATTGACTAGATTAGAAGAGACCTATTATACAAGTCTGATACAAGATCAGAACTCTATAATTTTTTATAGCATCAGAGTCTATTCCTGGTGCCTTTCTTGTTGATTAGCTGAGCTCTAGGCTCTGGAGTATTTTGCATGGTTCAGTAGAAAGGTCTTTGAATATAGAATCAAAATATTCAGGTTCAATATTACTCTTGCCAGCAATAAGCCATGTATCAAGTTATTTACATCTTGGGTTTCAGTTTTTATTTTCTTTTCCATAAAATGATGATGGTAATAGTGGTAGTGATGATGTATATGGGGGAAGGGTTGGGATGGGAGAGGACAGACTAGGTTACCTCTAAATTGCACTGCAGCTTTATTATTCTTTGATTCCACATATACATTACAGATTTCATCATTGCGATCAAACTAAAGTTTGGAGACAGTAGTATGAATAAGACAGATGCTTGGAGTTCAAGGTGTATGCATAAACATGCAGAGTCACCGATAAAGAATGAGAATCTGGAATACCATCTCCCCCTTTCCCTCTAAAAGAAAGCATTTTACATATGGCAGTTGCAAGTCAATCTGGCTGCAGGCTTGGACCTACTGCCACTGAGGTTGGGGTGAGCTAGACTCCAATCTACAACTAAGTATCTTTTAAGTGGGTGGCTTCCTCCCTAATGAGCTGTGAGCAGCCAGACCTTTCTGCCAGGGCCTGAGATGTTCACTTTTTTGGTGGCAGATGCATACTCATGGGGGTGTTGTCAGAGGCATCTCATGTGGCCATCTGAGGCCAGCACAGACCATCAGCCACTGCTTCTTTTGTCTTCCTCTGATCATTCTCCTGCTTATTGTGTCCCTGGAGGTGTCCCAGGCTGCTCCGATCTCTTCCTCCATTTCCCTAAAAAACATTGCCCAGCAGTTGCAATTCGCCTGCAATATCTCCGAAAACTTCAACACATTTTTGGTGGGCTTTGAACTTTGCTGCTTATTCAGAAGATAGGATCTAAAAATAAAACTGGCTTACTTAGCAGTGGGAATAATACAAATTTCATACACCTCCAGGTCCCATTCTCTCTGTTGCATTTCACATAAGTTTCATGGGATTCAAATCAGTTGCCATATTTTACCTTAAGAAATTGATGCTTTTGTGAAGACAAAAAAAAACATGTACTCTTGCAAGGTTTTCAATGGAAAGTTTTCCTACATCAGCCATGGTACTGTATTTCCTTAGGACTGGTTAGTTACAGACCCTGCTGAGGTCTGATTCATATTCATGGTAAGAGAAAACAAGCCTCTTAAGACATCCTTGAACTTAAGGATGAAGAAAAATGCCTTGAGGAGACATTTCAGCACCAGAGCACAGCTCAGAGCCACCAAATCTGTGGAAAAGCTGATGATGAAAGACAAAAACATTTTTTAGTCGTGGATTTTATAAGCTAACCCCCAGGGATTAGTTCTCGGTGGTGGAAGAATGCGAGAGGCGCACTGACACACAGCCTGCTGGATAATTTTAATGGCCTTTCCTATGAATAAAATAATTACATTACTTTGTACCTTTGCTCAGGACTTGGGTGTAGGAAAAGGCAGGCAGGGCAGGAAAAGATAGTTGGCTTTGACTTCAGTGGTGGAAAATATATTCCCAAAATACTCATACCGGGCTACGGAGTGCCACCGGAAGGACTCTTTCAAAAACAAAAACAAAAACCCCCAAACACACACACACACACACAGGAAATTACTGAGATCCAAACTCGATGGGAGCCTCAGTACTACCCAGCAACCTTGTATTTCTTTTTAGACTGCTGCCTTCCATTGTTCAGAATGGTTATTTCTGGTCTTCTCCACTTGTCTTCAAGTGCCCCATGTCACCTACCTCAATGACTCCACAAAGATAACACTGGGTTTAAGATCATAGGAAAAGTAGCAACATCAGGTCGGAACTCCCTTGACTTCCTGGCCTTCAACATGCAAGCTTACGTCTGCTGGTACTGTATTACTTTACTGGGGCTGATGTAACAAAGTACTGCAGACTGGGTGGCTTCGGCAACAATAACTCGTTGTCACACAGTGCTGGAGGCTAGAAGTACCAGATCAAGAGTTGGTTCCTTCTGAAGGTGCTCATGAAATATCTGTTCCAGATCACTCTCCTAGCTTCTGGTGGTTTGCTGGCAATCTTTGGTGTTCCTGGCCTGCCGCTGCGTCACCGGATCTCTGCCTTCAACACGTGGCTTCTACCTGTGTGTGCATGTTCGTGTCCCGATTTCCCCTTTATACAAAGACATTAGACATATTGGATTAGGAACTCACCCTACTCCAGTATCACCTCATCTTAACTAATTACATCTGCGATGATCTTATTTACAAACAAGTTCACGTTGTGAGGTACTAAGAATTAGGGTTTCAATATATGAATTTTGGGAGATACAATTGAATCCATAACAGTTATCCATCTTTAGCCCAGGCCTGATCTTTTCAGAAGTACTTTTCCTCTTCAGTGTGGCTACTCCCCCACAGATGCCTTGGAATCCAACCATTCCTGCTCTCAGAAACACTGTTCAATCAGGCACCGCCTCTCTTTTCAGTAACTCCAATTGCTCCTTCTATACAACCCTTCCTAATCAGCATTTAAACAAGTGCATCTCTCTCTCATCTCAGGAAACAAATGCGACAGCAAACTTTTTTTTTTCTTTTTTCTTTTTTATTTCAGCATATTATGGGGGTATAATGTTAAGGTTACATATATTGCCCTTGCCTCCCCTCTCCCCTTGAGTCAGAGCTTCAAGCCTGTCCATCCCCCAGACTGTGTGCATCGCATTCATCCCCTCCTCCCCCTCCCACCTGCTCGACACCCGATAAATATATATATATTTTTAACATTTGGGTTACATTTTATATCTTTGCCTCTCCCTAGCAAGGGTTAGAGGTATGCCCTTCCCCTCCACAATGCTTCCCCTCCACATCCCTCAGATGTGGGTCTATCTCGCCAACTCCCAAATCCCTAGTGAAAACCACCACCACCATTTGAGCACCATAGTGTTAATCAGTCAGAACCAATTTGATGGCGAGTACATGTGGAGCCCATTCTTCTGATCTTGTGTCACCTCACTTTAGATAATGGGTTTAAGTTTAATCCAGGATAATATAAGCAGTGCTAGCTCACTGTCATTTCTTAGAATTAAGTAATATTTCATTGTAAACATATACCAAATTTTAATAATCCACTCATGAATTGACGGGCACTTGGGTTGTTTCCACGTCCTTGCAATAGTGAATTGTGACAGCAAAAGTTTTACATGGACCTCACATCCCACGTCAGCTTTGGTGCTGTGCTCTCTCCTCCTTAGGAGTCTACATTAGCTCTCTCTATTTGTGTATCTCTGGTCTCCCTACAGGCTAGCCTCCGCCCCCATTACTTCATTGAAACTACTCTCACTAAGAACAAGAGATGGCTTTGTTTGGGCTCTATGCAACAGCCTCTACACGCTCCGTCTGTCCTGAATCTGCATCATGGTTGAACACAGTTGACCTACCTGGATTTCAGGAAGTCCTTGCCTATTGCAGATTCTGCAGCTCCACATTCCCCTCATACCACGTTGCATTGGTTTTCTTTCTACCTCGCTGGCTGCTACATCACAATCTTCTTTGCCAGCTACTCTTTCTTTGTCAATCCCTTTAAATGTCAGCATTCCTCAGAGGCCCATGCTCCGTCCTCCAGACTGTATCCTTCTGTAATCTCTTCTGCCCTCAAAGCTCCAGTGACCATCTATATGCTGTGATTCTCAACCATATTTCTAGCTAGGATGGCTCTCCTGATCTCCAGACCTACGTGACTAATAGCAATGGACATCAGCAGATGGGTACCCACAGATAGCTTAAACTCAATTTGTTCCAAACTGAATTTATCACAGGTCATCCAAAGCTATTTCTCTATCTGTGCCTGATATCTCAATCAATGGTACTGTTATTTCACTGTGTCTCAGCTAGAAGACTTGGATTTTTCTTTACCTTTTCCCTTCCTACAAAGCACATACACTCATACCTATTCTTTGGATTCTCTCTTGTTATCTCTTGAAATTCTCCAATTCTGCTTCTGGCAGGAGCTTATTTCAGGCTATTAGCGTCATGCTCCTAGGCTACTACAGCAGCTCGCTAGCAGGTCTCTTTGTCTCTGATCTCGCTGTACTCAGATCCATTCTCCACACTGTAGCCAGAGTGACCTTTCTCAATGTAATACCACCTGCCTGCTAAAAGACATTTTCAGTCGTTCCCATTGGTCTAAAATTAAAATGCAAACCCCTTAGCATGGAGTCTGGTAGCCTGTCCCGTGTTTGACTCCTTAGTATCATAGCTCCATATTCTAATGGAAACCTCCACCCATTCTGAAGTATGTGCAGGTCCCCAGTGCGTTGTGATTTCTCTTCCCCTACAGCCTTATTCACATTGCTGCCACTACAAATGTCCATCCTTCACTCCCTTCTCCCTGCACCACCAACCCTTCAGCTGAGAAACTCACATCCCCAAACCTGGCATAAAATGTCCTCCTAAATTTTCCCATACCAGCAGGTTCCTTTTCTAACTTTTATCACATTATAAATTATATATTCCATATGTATTATTATCCCTTGAGGAGCAGGACTTTGCAATCTATGGGTAAGAAATAGCTTACCTCTGACCACATAGCACAGGGCATGGCATACAGTAGCTCTTCAGTAAATGTCTGTTTAATGAATGACTAAATGAAAAGAATGGTTCAAGCCATCAGAGATATTGTTGAAGCAAGCCATATTTTACATATATAGCAAAACCAGAGGCAGTACATTTTGAAATGCCATCCAAATATGCTCAAACACAGATGAGCTAAAAAAAAAAAGAAAAAAAGAATCAGAAAGGTCCCCAAATGCTTAAGTATATGAATGACTTTTAAGACCTTATTTTGTTGACAGTTTTAAAATACCACCTAGGTGTTTGTAACAAACACTCAAGGTCAAATTTGGAAGAAAATATAAACTCCTTTTCATTTGCACATTGATTTAAAAAAAATAGTCTTCCTACTGTTTCAGGTAGTCAAAAGCATTGCAAAACAGACTTATTGGGATCTGTGTGTAATAAGAATGAGGCCAGTGGCAGATTTATACTCCCAGGAGAAGAAGCACATTAAAGGCTGCTTCTGTCTCTGTCTTTGAAGGAAGCCTCTAGACTCTCCCGCAGGGTTCAGCCTAGCATAATAAAATAGCATGAAGAATATGAACTTCTAATTCTTCTATCTGTAGTATTACAAGGTAATATTGAGCCCTAATTGAGAGGAGGAAGGAGGATTGCTTGGATCTAAAACCTAATAATAGCAAATTCTGTCAACCATCAGAATATATCCAAAATCTATCTGCATTCCTCAGACACTAACTCTTCTGCTACCCACTTTGGCTCTAATCACCATCATTTCTTGCCTGGATTATTTCAAAGGCCTCCGAACATCTGCCCTTGCCCTTTCACTCTGTGTTCTCAACACAGTAGCTAAGGGGATCCTGTTAAAACAAAAGTGGGAACATTTCACGCCTCTGATAATTCAGAATAAAAACTGAAACGCTTATAACGAGCTTCAAGACCATACAAGATCAGCCCCTCTATCCTCAGCCATGACAAATCTGTCCTGGTCTCCCATGGCTCCTTCTTCATCTGTTCCACTCCAGCCTCATTGGCCTCTTTACTGCTCTTTAAACACTTCCAGCATATTCCTGCCTTGAGGCCTCTGTACTTCCTGTTCTCCCAAACTGAAGCACTTTTCTCAAACATCCCCATGCCTTGCTCATTCACCTCCTCCAGGCCTTTGCTGTCATGATTTCTTTTCTGTGGCATCTTCCCTGACCACTTGATTTTAAATTACAATCCCCTCTCATCATCAGCACTCCCCGTTTACCTTTCTTGCCTTAATTTGCTTCTTAGCACACAATTCCATCCGACATCCCATTTGTTTATTTGTTTCTTCACTGCCTGATTGCCCACGTTGAACACATGTTGGGATTATTATCTGCTCTTGTTTACTGATGCATTCCCTGCATTTAAAACAGTGCCTGGCACATAGTAGCAACTCAATAAATAGGTGTCAAATGAAAATACAAAATCAAATGTAAAGACTTTCACTTTGGCCACAATGAAGTAAGAATACCAGATTAACCTTCCCACTTTAAAAAAGTTAAAAATGAACAAAACATATGAAAGAGTGTTTTACAGACTTTGGACAATGGGCAACACAGGACAGTTATCCCTGAGAAAAGGGCAAGAAACACAGTGAAAGCCCAAATTGTCCCAGGTTAGGGCCCTGAGGGGATTCACAAGGTGCAATGCAGGAATGGCTCGGCAATATCCCTAAAATGAGAAGACAGAGATGCGGAGTGCAAGGTGGCTAGAACTCAAAGGGAAGAGTAAGGGAGAGGGAAGAGCTACACAGAGAGAGCTCTGGGAGTGTATAGAAGCTTCCCTTGGAGTTTTTGGCTGAGCACTGATCAGTGCATGCATATGAGGAAACTACATAAGGCCAGGAAACGATACCAAGAGGGATATGATAGAACAGTCCTCAATGATCACACCAGCCAGAGTGGAAATACCTCCTAACACCTGGAGCACCAAGTATGATCCTCAGATATTGCCACAGTTGTGAGAGTGAATAAGAACTAGACGAAAAGTTGTTCTGGACTCAGCTAATGAAACCTTCAACCAAACCCAAAAAAGATGAAATTATTTCTAAGTAATTTAAATGTGTCTCTGAACAAAGATGAAAAGTATAATATTTAAATGAATATAAAATTCTCTGGCAAACCATAATGTAGATTTCACAGCATCCAATCAAAAATTAACAGGCACTCGAATAACCAGGAAATTCAACCCATAATGATCAGGGGAAAAAATCCATAGAAAAGACACAGAAATTGTATTACATGGGTTGAATTGTGTCCCTTCCCAAATACTAAGCCCCAGTACTCAGAATGTGACCTTGTTTGGAAATAGGGTAATTGCATCCTTTGTAGCATTGTACCTATCTTCTCCCATTCTGCAGCCTGCATTTCCCTCTCTTAATGTACTTTTTGATAAAAAAGAATTCTTAATTTTAAAGTAGTACAACTTATAAGTCTTTCCTTTTAACGGTCAATGATTTTTATGTCCTAATGAAAACATATGTTATAAAATTACATAAAAAGCAAAAACTGGAAACAACCCAAATATCAATTAATAATTTATGAGCTAAACAAATTGTCATATTTTCACACAAATACCACTAAACAATAATAATGAAATGCTGATACACATAACAACATAGATTAAATCTCAAAGCATTGTATTGAGCAAAAGAAACCAGATTCAAAAGAATTCATATCATGTGACTCTATTTATATGAAGTTCTAGAACAACCAAAACTAAAATATGGTTATAGAAAGTAGGGAGGCAGGGATTAAGATGGATTGACTAGAAAGGCCAGGAGGAAACTTTTTGGGGGAATGGGCATATTCTAGATCTTGATTGGGGTGGTGATTAAACAGATGTATGTATTTGTCAAAACTCTTCCAACTACATTTAAAGTGTATGAATTTTACTATAAGTAAATTATATGTCTCTAATAATGTAGAAATATGCTTTAACCCTCCCCCCCCCCACACCCGCTGCACAACACACCTATGAGAACATTCAGTAATAGGATAAAGAACTAGAAGCCATGACAGAAATGTAGCTTTTTAGGGCATGTGAGCATATTCCTTCTGGTACATATAAGGACATGCACACAAGTAGTGAAGATTACTCTTTATTGCCCTGTAGCAATCATCTGCTTTTTTAAAGTTCCCAAAGGTTTGTGTCTAGGTTCTACATCCGGTATACAAGAAAGAAGGGCTTGCGACTAGGCAGGCATTTGCCCAGCTGAGGAGTTGATAAGAAATCAAGTGTCAAGCATTATTTAGTATGAGCTATATGTTCTGTAGCCATTTAGCAAACAGTTCTAGGATAAACGGCTACTCCCCTCTCTCAGGAGAAAGGGGAAGATATCCCTGAAGCAAAAGAGAGACAGGTGGGATTTCAGTACCCCTGGCAGCATGACAGTTACATGGCTCTACGATTAGCCTTACACATGTTCAGCCTTAAGTGCGAACAGGAACACTGGTCACACGTTTTCAAGACTTCCCTGGAGGTTAATGCACTGGCTCTCACCAAAATGTGACACAGCACAGAACAAAGTGCTGTGTTATTAACTACTTGAGAATTACGAATAGGTTTATGGTATGGCAGATCTGATTTGGAAGCTACATAAAATGGAATTATCTGTAACTTGCATTAAAAACAGATATTAAGAAAATATTAGACTTGCCTACAGGTTTTGTCTTAAAGTTCAAATTTGTTGAATTCTCAATATTTCAGCTTTACCTCAAAGGGCATGGGCCTGCTGTGGTCAATGAGAGTCTCCTAACGCGGTCAAACGCGAAGCAGGGTTAAGGTGAAGCAATGAGCTGAGATGCAAAACAGAGGGAATTCTTGGTACCTCCCTGCTGAGAGGTGACAGTCAGCCCTTCTGGTGGAGACTTTGCAGATCACCTAAAATTGTTTTGCTGCTAGAAAGTGTTATCTGAAACTCTACCTGTGCTTCCAGCTATTTTCCTTACTTTTTCAGATGTCTAGTGGCATTTTTTGCAACCTACTGTTCTTAGCCACCCACAAAAGACAAGTTCCAACAACTGCCATCTTCCCAAGTATTAGAACTATATCACCATAGGCCACAGATACAGAAAGCAACATTGAATAAACACTATTTGTATAAAGAGCTCTTGCAAATAAAAAATGTAATGCAAATATTCTAGAGAAACTAAGCAACGAGCACAAAGAGATAATTTACAAAAGAAGAAATAGAAATCTCTAATCTACATTAAATAGGTCCAGGTGTCACTAGTGAGCAATTTAAAGTAAAAATGAGCTAGAGATTTTCAAATATCAGGTTGGTGATGATTTGGAAAATATGAGTGCATGATAAGACAAGTACTCTTATGTACTGCTAATGAAACTGTAAATGTCATAATCTTTTAGGGAAGCAAATTGGCAATATGTACTAAATGACATAAAATGTTTCATGTCCTTTGAATCAATGATTTTTCTAAGACATGGTCCAAAAGAAATAATCATGCTTGTAGACAAGGATTTCAGTGCAGGACTGTTTATTAGAAGTTGGCAAAAATTGGAGACCACTTAAAGATCTAATAAAACAGCAATGATTAAAAAGCATATGGTATATTATGAAATATTATAAACCCATCATAACTATTGTTCATGAATAATATGAGAAAATATTCAAGATGTAATGCTACTTGTAAACATAGGATAAGTGGGTGAATCTATGAGTATACATTCTACAGAAGGAGAAGCCTCAAAGGTATGTAATTCTAGAAAAAGAATTCAAAACCCTATAACAATCAGAAAAATATGGATAAGAAGAACAATGTGATACTGATTTAAAGGCATCCTAATAGCAAAAATTAGAACATGTTACAAAGTATCTACAAGAATGTGGGAGATGGAAAGCAACATAGTATTACTTAGAGAAGTTGAGTTCTCATGACTCAGTAATTCCACTCTTAGATATATATCACAGAGACACACTTACACAGGTCCTTATGGGAACATGTAAGAGACATTTGTCATATTGATTGTGGCAAGGAGATGTTAGAGTAATCCACTTGTTCATCACTGGAAGAAAAAATAAGAAAAATGTAGTAAATGCATACCATGTAATGACAAAACTGTGTGTGTGCTTTGATACACCTGATAAACATAGTGTCAAGTGAAAATAAGAACAGAATGACATTTTAGGAAAAATACATATTAAAGAACACATTCATGAAGAAGTGCAACATGTTGCATATATCAAAAACAGTTCATATGCAAGGCAACATATTAAATATATCAAATATATTAGGGAAGTATTTTCATCAGAAAGGAATAACAATAATTATTATTGTTATATTTATAATTATAATAGTAAAGGGCCTTTCTTAGATTGATGATCAATGATGAAGTATTCTACAACTGAAAGGCATGATACATTCAATGCTCTGTATCTAAGATTTTTTAAAAGACCTATATATTAAATTCATATATGACACAGTCCCAGCTTTATAATAAATGTGCAATGAAACACCAGAAAGAAAGGAAAACCTTAAAATGTTAACAATGGAAATCTCTAAATTTGATTTAATGATTTGTCAACTACCTTCTTTGTATTTGTAGCAAGGGGCTAAACTCTAGCCTGTATTTTGCCCACTGTGGAAATTTGAAGGTGTTTGTGCATAGTAGGGTTGATTGAGGTGGTAGTATTCAGGCTGCTATGATAATATGCCATAAACAGGGTAGCTTACAAACAATAGAAATTTCTCTCTCACAGTCCTAAAGTCTGGGAAGTCCAAGATTAAGGTGCTGGCAGATTCAATGTCTGGTGAGAGCCTGCTTTCTGGTTTGTAGATGGTGCCTTCTTGCTGTGTCTTTACATGGTGGAAAGGGCAAGATAGCTCTCTGAGGCCTCTTTTATAAGGACACTAATCCCATTCATGAGGGCTTTGTTCTTTCCACCTCCTAATTCCATCATATCATCAGTGATTAGTTTTTAATGTATGAATCTGGGGGCAACACTAGAATTCAGATCAGAGCAGGTGATTAACACAGACTTTCAGTACAGTCTAAAAATAAGGAGGGTAGGAGGGGATACTAACTGTTCAGGGATTTAAGGACTTGGATTAGGAAGGAGGAGAAAGAACCATTGAAATATGAGTTATTATTAATATTAATAGGCTTTCAGCTTGCATGATTGGGAGAAATATGATACATATTTTCCCTCTTTTTCAAGCATTCTATATGTAAAGAAAATGCATTACTTTAAAATGAGAAAAATGTTATAATAAATTTGAAAATAAAAGTCTTAAATATAAAAAAAAATTGCAGAAGCAAGGTATTTCCATTGAAAGTCCTGCTCACAAATCTTTCTTCTCTTTCTAGGCTTATATTAACCACATGGGCCTGCTCCATCCTTGGCTTTATGCTGGAGTCTGGGAAGAGAGAGATGGAAAACACTATCCTGTTTTCAAACAGCTTTGAGACTGTTCTGAAAGGGTATCTAAAAATGATTATTTTGACATAAGATATTTTCACTCTATAGTTCAAGCGAAAGGACTATTTCTAGTGCTAAAGATGTCACATCTCGTGGAAGGCTGTACTCCCACACAATGACTCCGAACAATTAAAAAATTACACCACGTGTTCGTTTTCTTCTGCAGCTGGAAAGGAAGAGTTAGGAGTATTGTGGGGTATTATCTTCCAGAGAAGCACCTTCTGGCTAATTCCTTGAGTCTTGTTGGAAACTATCCCATAGTCCTCCCCCCACAGGCCTTCCACCCCTCCTTCTTCTCCCTGCCCAACTCCAAAGCCAGTGTCAGACTTTGGTAATACTGACTAGCTTCAGAACTTTGCCTCCCTTCTCCGCCTTTTTTGCTTCCCTAGTCTTCCTCTCCCCATCCTCCGGGTGGGTACCCAGTCCTCTCCCAACACCCTGGAACTCCCATTCCAATAACCTTATTGGAATAACCTTTCACCTTCCAATAACCTTTCCACCATGGAACCACACACTGCAATATTTTCTCTCCCTCCACCTGTTCATGGTAATATTCCCTTTCAATGTTATATTTGAATTATTAAAGCTCATATTTATTACCACCAATGAATCTATTAGGCATGCTATATATTTTACTTATTTATTTGCTTATTTTCTGCTTTTCCACACATGCTCTCCCACTCCCTAACTACAGTGTAAATTGCACAAGATCAGTGATTTTTGTTTCTTATTCTCTGCTGTAGTCCAGGGTCTAAAATCAGTGCCTGGCTCATAGAAAAGATGCTTAAAAAATATGTGTTGTAAGGATGAACGCACAGGTGAAAGAATGGATAGATTTCAGAGAAATAATATGGGTAAAGGAAACTTCCAAGCAGCCCTTACATAAGAAGTGATAGGTGATTGGTTATTCCATTCCCTCATTCATCAGATATTTACAGAACACCTGCTAAGTGGTAAATAAAACACAATTCTCGCCCTGGAGGAGCTCACAGTCTAGGGGACTAGACAGGACAGACAGGCTAAAGGCAGCAAAAAATAGTGTGAAAATCCAACTATTATTGGGTGAGCATGGAGGAGGAGCACAAGGACGGGCACCCAATCTAGTTTGGGGGGATTCCATAAGGGCTTCAAATGTCTACCCAGCTGAGACTGAGACGTGAGCAATAATACCAGACGAATAGGAGGCAGAAGTATTTGGAATAGAGTGCTCCTGGCAGAGAGAAAAATTGTGCCAAAGCTTGGAAGTGAGAGAGAAGGTAGCATGCTTGGGCCTTGTTGCCGCACAACTCATTCACGTCATGTTTTAGGTGAATAGCTCTCCCAGGCTCTGTTGTGCAAATAGTGGCGATGGTTGCACAACATTGTGAACGTACTTAATGCCACTGAATTGTGCACCTAAAGATGGTTAAAATGGAAAATTTTATGATATGTCTATTTTACCACACTAAATAAATGTGTTAAGTATATAGTCGAAATATGTACAGAAAGGTATTACTGAGATGTTTCTGGCTGTTAATATAAATATTGTTTTTTTCCCCTTGTATCTTGTAAAGTTCAAGGTAACTTTTAGCCTTTATAATTTGTAATTTATTGTGATTGCTTTTCTCATTTTGAGTAAATTATCATGATAAAAAATAAAGTGAATGGGTAATTGGTATAGTTGTTATACAAATGATACACTTGAAGAATTGCTAACCGGTAGACCTCCGGCTATCTTCCTTAATCCTACACCATCACTGGGCTGTGCATACAGGTCTCCTCTTTTCATGGGTGAGGATATCTTTGGCTCAGGAGGTAAAGGACTTGCCTGTGGGCGTCTAATCAGGAGGTCTCTCTAATTTTGAAGCCTGACCTTGTACTCACTGCATGACACCATCTCCCATTTGAAAACTCCGACTTTAGATTATAACATGGTTGAAGAAAATAAGCACTGTGCATCTTCTATAATTCCTCTCTAAGTAAATATATGCAAATAACTGAAATTTTCAGACTGAAAGCAGTGAGCCTTACTGCCAAAAGAAAAAGCTGCCATCCTGTCCTGGCTCAGCCGCTAACAAGTTGCGGACCGCTGGAAAAGCCGTTTAGTTGCTTTGGGCCTCAGTTACAGCATCTGTAAAAGCCGAGTCGATGATATTTGCTGAGTGGCCACAAGGCACAAGACCCTGAGCAAAGCCCTGAGGATATTTAGGCAAAGT